>PJEM01006365.1:0-93061 GCA_004023845.1 Helogale parvula | reverse complement strand
GATGTACAGGAGGGCTTTTTTTCCACCCCCCGGCCCAGATCACGGCTCCAGCCCACTCACCAGATACACTTAAAATGTAAATACGAGCTTCCAGAACAAATGCTACAACACAAAACAGAAACACATGTGCTGCCGGGCGGCAAGCGAGCGCGCGACCGAGCGGGCGGCGCGGGGCCCGGGGCGCGCGCGCCCCCTGCCGGCCGGCGGACCGCGCGGCGGCCCGGTTCCGCCACCTCCCGCGCCCTGGGGACTACCGGCCCACCCGAGCCTGCGCCGGGCGCCACGCGGCCACACTTGACCCCCTCGGGTCCTGCGCCTTCCGCAGGCCGCGCCGCGTGCCCCGGGCTCTCTCCGCGGCGCGTCCTCTGCGCACCTGAGGTTTCTTTGGGGTTTAAGAACATGTTAGATTGTTTTTCCCGAGCACGTCTAGACGGGTCACCTGAGGACACTCGCTGGAAAATACTTTGCTCACGCATCAGCCACCAAGGGACGTGCCCTAATTGAGTGATTGGAATGAAGGATGAATACGATTTGAATAATCTTCTCTTGTGCCGCGGGAAGCTGCGTCTTATTTGCCTACGGATGTGTCCCCAGTATGTAGCAAGCTGCTGTTAACCTGGTAGAGTGGGGTGTTGAATATTGTAAGCTGAAGGAGTTTTGAGAAAACCTACAGAAGCCAGAAAGTCACTGATAACCCCACCTACCTACCCCTCACCACCCCCTCCCTCCCAAACCCCTCTTGCCTAAGATAGGTCATAAAACCGTCAGGTGAGACCGGCTTCCTCCTCCCAGAAGGAAAGGAAGGTCTTTTCTGAAGACAAAGGAACACCAGGAAGAATCCTAATAAATGACCTTTGCTTAGTGTCTCCCGTCACTACACGTAACTCATACTCTTTGACCTACGCTGGTCCCCCAACACTGTCCACTCTCCATGCAACAGAGCAGGAAAATGCACAGGTCTGTTTCTTTCCGTCTTCATTTCCTCGTGAAGGCTCTCATGTCACATAAAACTTAAACTCCTGGAGCGCTCGACCGGCTGGGTCGGTAGAGCATGTGACTCTTGATCTTGGGGTCGTAGGCTCGAGCCCCTCATTAGGTGTAGAGATGACTTAAATAAACTTAAAACAAAAATAAGCTCGTACACTCTTCTCCCGTGAAGCTTTGTCAGCATGATTTTCAGACCCAGCCAAGAACCCTAGAGAAGGTCAAGGAAAGCTCTCTCCTCTCCAACGTAAGGTCGCAGAGTGACACTGTGTAGGAACTTGACGGCAAGGAAATTCATCCCGTTCGGGGTTCAGGGAAATCCTCCTTTGGGAGGTTAAGCCGAGCGACTTTGAAGCTGGGTAAGATTCACCAGGTAAACAGCGGTGAGAAGACTATTCTAGGGTACGTGGAGGAACAATATGGACAAAAGTCCAGGGAGCCTGAGAGACCACGTGGAGGAAGAGTGGGGCTGGGTGGGAAACGCAGTGTGGCCAGAGCGAGGGACTAGGCAAGAACTAGATCCCACAGCACCCGGGGGGCCATCCTAAGGACTGGTTTTTCTCAGAAGCTCTGTTTTCTCGTCCTTTCGGGGAATGACGTACTGACTCTCCTCCTGCGTTTTGATCTGAGTGGCACACGGTCTCCTACCAAAGATGTCCACCTGCTTTCTTGTGTCTTAGGCAGAGACTGTTACAAGGAAGTTTCTTCTTTAGACAACTTCCCAAAGATGGACAGGAGTTCTAGGATTTTTGCAGTGAATCCATTTCTTAATCATCATAGCGAGAAACAGGATTCAGGAGACAAATGTCTAAAGGGAAACAAAGAAACTACGGGGCCCAAATCTAAGGTGTTTGAGCAGTCAAAAGTCGGTGTGTCCAGGGAGCCAAGAGCGCTGATGGAGAAGAACTTTAGAAATGAGAAATCAGGGGCGCCTGGGTGGCTCTGTCGGTTAAGCATCTGACTTCGGCTCAGGTCATGATCTCACAGTTCGTGGTTCGAGCCCCGTGTCAGGCTCTGTGCTGACAGCTCAGAGCCTGGAGCCTGCTTTGAATTCTGTGTCTCCTTCGCTCTCTGCCTGCCCCCACCCCCAACTTGTGCTCTGTCTCTGTCTCTCTCTCTCTCTCAAAAATAAACATCAAAAATTTTTAAAAAGAAATGGGAAATCGGCTGGTACTTTCCAGAGATTTTTCAGATAGGTCAAGACAGGGAACACAAGCACCCTTTGAAACTCTCTTCTTAATAGACCCGCACTAAAAAAAGATTTAGGAGATTAAACCTTGATGCTTTCATATAAAACATAAGTAGAACGAACCAGAAAAGAATTTTGCCTAAATATGCCATCGAGTTCCCTTCAGCAAATGGCATGCTGATGCTTGCCAGGCCTCCCTGGTTGGTTGGGTGTTTATTCTCCAAGCACCCTGTGTGGCCAATTAGGAGGAGTACTGATAGTACTTGTAGATTTCAGCCCGTGAGTCTTTTTCTTTTCTTTTTTCTCGTTCCCCATTATAAAGCTTTTTGCCAGTGCAAGAGACACATGCGTCAGAAACACTGATGCAACCAGACGCTAATATCAGATAGCGTCATGTGATCCTAGGTGTGGCGTTGGTGAAACTGGTTTTTCTTGAGGTCGCGCTGCAGTAGAAAAGCACTTTGGGGAGAACCCCTGAGACTGGCCCTACTCGTCGGATGGCAAAAGCCATTTTTGCATGTACATGCCTCAGTTCCACACCACTCTTCTAGGGAAAGCTGGCGCGGCTTTCCGGGCAGAAATGGGTGTGCTGCAGACACCCACCGCTTCTGTAATGATTGTTACCTAGGGAGGCGCACCCACCAGGCAAGCTGGAAGTGACCCTTCCTCCTCCCAGATGTGCCCTGAAGTGTATCTCACTTTAATGGAGCAACTTCTCTGGAGACAGACCGGTTTGGTGCAAAACTGGAAGAGGAGAAATGAAGAAGGCGTCTGAGGGTTCTGGGGGCACTTCTAGGTGGCCAGAACTGGGTCACGAGCACTTCACACAAGGAGCTGGGGAGGTGTGAATTCCGACTGCCAGCCTGGCATCACCGAGCCCCACAACAAGCTGGGGGCTCAGTCAGTTGAGTGTCCAACTTCGGCTCAGGTGACCATCTCACAGTTCATGAGTTTGAGCCCCATGTCAGGCTGTGTGCTAACAGCTTTGCTGTCTCCCTCTCTCTCTGCCCCACCTCCCTGCTCACACTCTGTTTCTCTCTCTCTCTTAAAAAAAAAAAAAAAAAAAAGACTAGGCGGTGCTGAAGGTCCCTCCCAGAAATGGAATGCTATTCAACTTGACCACGGAAAGCTAGTGTCTAAAAAAAAGATCACTGATCATGAGAAAGATGCTAGTGACCAATGGAAAATTGGTCCCAATGGCCTGTGTTTGTACAGTTGGGTGAGGGTAGGGTGCTGTCATTTGGATCTTCACCATCCAACATGGTAGCCATTGGCTCCACACGGTTACTGAGCCCTGGAAACGTGGCTAATGCAAATTAAGCTGTGCTGTAGGGGAGCTGACACTGAATTTCAAAGTCTTCGTCCAATAAAAAAAAAGAATATAAAATATCTCATTACTAATTTTATTATCTTGATCACATGCTGAAATGATAATATTTTTGGCATTAGGTTAATGGAGTATTAAAATTAACATCGCCTGTTTCATTGGACTCTTCCCGACGTGGCGACCACAAAATTTCACATTACTCAGTTAAAATGTTGTGGCTCACGCTTTATTTCTATCGGACGCCACCACCTTCGAAAGCACAGGTGGAAAGCCAGTCATTTGCTCTGGACCCAACGCTCTCCTGAGTTTTCCCATCTGTTAAATGGCACGCTGGCAGTCACGCTAAATTTCTTTTAGGGTTACTTCTGGATGAGTGTTCCCTGGTTCTGAGAATAGTAAGGGGGTGGGGGGTCCTTGTCATAGAGTGTGGAAAGGCGTTTTCTGGGAGGGGAAACTCCTCTATCTATTTCTGTCTGTGAGCCACTGCGTTTTAGAATCCGAAGGATCTTTAGATATTGTCATTGGACTTTAAGCCACCCTGTCTGCAGGGCCCTCCCAGGCCTGTGGTTTACTCACCTTTGTTTTTCCAGGGCAGCCTGACATGAACATGCTGTCCGTGTAGGTTTGTTGAGCTGTAGAAGCCCCAGGTGAAGAACTGAAGCCCAGAGAGGCTCTGAGACCGCCTGAGGCCACACAGTGGCTGGGAAGGAAGCCAGTGCAGGAAACCCGGGTATGGTCCCTGGACCAGCAGTAGCTGCACTGTTTGTTAGAAACACGGAATGGCAGGGGCGCCTGAGTGGCTCGGTCGGTTAAGTGTCTGACTTTGGCTCAAATCACGATTTCATGGTTGGTGAGATGGAGCCCCACATCTGACTCTGCGCTGACAGTGCAGAGCCTGCTTGGGATTCTCTTTCTCTCCCTCTTTCTTGTCCCTGCCCTGTTTGCTTGTTTACACAAGCGTGCGCTCTCTCTCTCAAAATAAATAAACATAGGTGGGCCAGTCAGTTAAGCATCCAACTTCAGCTCAGGTCATGATTTTGCCGTTCATGGGTTTGAGCCCCGTGTAAGGCTCTGAGCTAGCACAGAGCCTGAAGCCTGCTTCAGAGTCTATGTCTTCCTGTCTCTCTGCTCTCTCTCTCTCTCTCTCTACCTCAAAAGTAAATAAATGTTAAAAGAAAAAAAAAGAAACCCAATTTCAAGCTGGGCCCCAGATCTATTGAATCTAAATCTGCATTTTTATCAAGATCCCACAGATGGTTTTTACGTATCTCCAAGTGCGAAAAGTCAACCCTGTTTTCCCAGGGAAGCCTCACTGTCTGTGCCTCGTGGAAGCTAGTCTCAGCCCAGGTCCTGGGAGAGAAGGTCAGGATGTTGGACACCAGCCTCATGTGCTGGCCGGTGAAGTGCAAGGTTTAAGGAAATTCAGCAAATATTTACGGAACCTCTCCTCTTCCAGGTCCCTGGAGCCGATGCCCCTGCTTCTCTACCTGAGGGTCTGAGGGGCTTATGTCTATACCCCAGTCACCTGCACCTCACGAACAAGCAGCACCTCCCACGCACCCCGATGTTTATAGCAGCGCTATCGACAAGAGCCTAAGTGCAGAAAGAGCCCAAATGTCCATCGGCAGATGAATGGATAAAGAAGATGTGGTGTGTATATATATACATATATATACACACCATGATTACTCGGCAATCAAAATGAGTGAAATCGTGCCATTTGCAACTGCGGGGCTGGAACCGGAAGGTGTCATGCTAAGTGAAATCAGTCAGTCAGAGAAAGATAAATATCATACGACTTCACTCGTATGAAGGCTTTAAGATACAAAACAGGTGAGCATAAGGGAAGGGAGCCAAACATAATAGAAAAACAGGGAGGGAGACAAAAATATAAGAGACTCAAATATGGAAAACAGAGAGTGGCTGGAAGGTTGTGTGGGGGCGTGGGCTCAGTGGGTGAGGAGCATTAAGGAATCTACTCTTGGAGCGCCTGGGAGGCTCAGTCAGTTGAGCGCCCAGCTTTGGCTCAGGTCATGATCTTGCGGCTCGTGGGCTCGAGCCCCGCGTCAGGCTCTGTGCTGACAGCTCGGAGCCTGGAGCTTACTTCAGATTCTGTGTCTCCCTCTCTCTCTGACTCTCCCCGGCTCATGCTGTCTCTTCCTCTCTCTCAAAAATAAATAAAATATTTTTTTAAAAAATTAAAAAAAAAAGGATTCTACTCTTAAAATCACTGTTGCACCATGTGCTAACTAACTTGGATGTAAATTAAAAAAAATAAAAGAACAAATAGCCCCTCACAATTTCTTCCCCCCCAACTGGTCCCACTGTTCCTACTTTTTAAAAAATGTTTTTGAATGTTTACTTATTTTTGAGATAGAGAGACAGACAGAGCGGGAGTGGGGGAGGGGCAGAGAGAGAGGAAGACAACAGAATTTGAAGCTGGCTCCAGGCTCCGAGCTGCCAATATAGAGCCCGACGTGGGCCTCAAACTCACCAACCACGAGATCAGGACCTGAGCCGAAGCCGGGTGCTTAACCGACTGAGCCACCCAGCGGCTCCCTGACTTTTTTTTAAAGGCTTCTTTATTTTTGAGAGAGCTAGAATATGAGCGGGGGAAGGGCAGAGAGAGAGAGAGGAAGAGAGAGCATTCCAAGGAGGCTCCAGGCTCTAAGCTGTCAGTGCAGAGCCCCCATGCAGGGCTTGAACTCACAAACCTTGAGATCATGACCTGAGCCGAAGTCAGACACTCAAACAATGGAGTCATCGGGTGCCCCACACTGTCCCTGCTTTAATACGAGAGGGCAGGAGGAATGTGAAATGAAAATAGGCGCCCTTGGGAGCTTGACTTTTCAGACCCAGGGCAAACGGGATCAAAATCAGTTTCATGCAGGCCGGCGTGTGCGTTTGTAACCACCGGCCCCTCCAGCCCGTGCCCGTGTTCCTGTCCATGCTGTTTCTCGCCTGTGATAGAACCACACTTTATAGAAGCTGGTCTTTAACCAAAAAATTGACAGTCTCCTGTCATTTTTTTAAGACTAGCCCTCATCCAAGCTTGCCGATAAAAGCCACCCTCTGCACAGATGCCATTCCCCCTGCCCCCAGCACTCCGGCCATGGGCGGCGTGGACGTACGGTTTTGAGATAAAGAGATAGAAGGACAAACGAACTGCAGGCCTTAGAGATGTTGGCTCAGCCCCAACTATGTAATGGAGCCCAGAAGCCAGGGAGGTTTCTGATGAGTTGAAGAAACAGCGTGAACAAATAAAACAAAACAAAATGAAAAAACCCCCAAAACCCCACAAAAACACAAAAAGCAAAAAAACACAAAAAACAAAAACAAAAAAACCCCAAAAAACCCACAAATCACACAAAAACACAAAACACACACACGCAAAAACAAAAAAAACCCCAAAAAACAAAAAACAAAACAAAACAACTGCAGGGTTTTGTGGGTCATTTGCTTGGTTGACTAGTGGTAAGACAAGGAGAGAAGCTGGGTTCATATGTCAGGAAGCCCTGGTGGCTGGGGACCCCTGCATTTCAGGCCACGCCGTGTCAGGCAACATTATACCAGTTCTTGGGAAAGTGAACAAACCCAACCAGTGGGGGCCTCCATTGTGCCAAATGCCTGGACCGTCTGACAGTCACCTTCACAGAAGGTACGGAGTCAGCCAGGTGAAGCCCAAAGGAGTCCTCACATTGAAGCAAGAAGCATTGGCATTAATTGAGCACTTACTGTGTGCCAGACATTGGGCCGTGCGCTCTACACAGAAAATCCTACTATTTAACCTTTATGACATCCATACGACATGGGTGGTGTTGTTGGCTCAGTCTGCTCGGGCAGCCATGACAATGTCCACAGACTTGGGGGGTGAGGGGGGAGGGGGGGCTTAAACCACAGAGATTTATTTTTTCCCCATTCCGGAGGCTGGATTTGCAAAATCTCTTGTGTGTCGGACAGACCCAGCCGTGGGACCCCAGGCAAGGCAGCCTCTGTGAACCCCAGGCCCCCACAAATGTAAAATGGAGGCAAAACCAGCCATCTTGCAGAAGGGGACAGCCTGGGCCCCAGCGCACCTCCTGGCATGCCTGACGCGTGCAGTGGGGTTCATACCGTGCCCCTCTGCACTGTCCTCTCCAGGGGGGTGGGCTCCTCACCTGTCAGGGGACCAGCACTTCCTGCCCTGCCTGCTCCCAGGGCTGGCACCTTAAAGGGCTCCCTAGCCTGTAAAGCGCTGTTCCGGAGAGAGAGCCTTGGAAACAGGGGACAGTGTGGCCTTAGGTCAATGCAGCACTCTCTACATCTCCTTCTCAACCCTCTCTGGGGAACCTTGGCGGGAAAGACACCCACGAAACAGTGTCTACTAAGCCTGGCAGAACCCCTCTCCCCCAACCACGTTCATGTCTCAGTTTCCGTGTCGTTCAATCATTACAGGCTCAGTAGCTGTTAGTGAGTGGGCGACAACTTACTGCGTTAGTGCTCACTAGGGCTCCACGTGACAAGAACAACGTGATGGTAAAACCTAATGATGTAAGGAATAATGGAATAATAGTTACCTAGCTCTTGCCTATTTCAGACTAAAATGTATACTTGCTGACCTCAGGGGCTCCACCCAAGCCATTCCTGGAACCCTTCTCTTCATTCCTTGTCTTGCTATCCCTGGAGGAGCCTCGGTTCTGTTCTGAAACCGGAAATGGCAGGTGGATGAGAGCAATGGTGTCAGTGGTTCTTCCAGCTTTGAGTCTCAAGAAGAGGGACCATCTTCAAATACTGTGTCCACCGTGGGCAACGGTGACGCTGGGCTCGGAGCTGGATTGTGCCAGGGCCCAGTATCTACTCCAGAACTGTGCTCTTCTGGGAGTGAGCCACGCGGGCTGGCCAGTCCCCTGCTGTGAGCAGAGCCCTCCCAAAGCCAGGCATGTCGCCCACCTTATCATGGCCTTAGGTTGGGCTCCTCGACCACAATTGGCGCAGAGACGTGGTTTTCACAAACCTCAGCTTCCTCTCCGTTCCGGCAGCAAGAACAGCATGTGCAAGGTCCCGAGGTGAGAGTGTGTTCTGTTCTTTTGGGCAACGTGGAGAAGGAGGAAGAGAATGGCTATAGACCAAGCGCGAGGAAGGAGCCAGTCCTGTGAGGAGCGTTCTGTGTAGGTACAACAGTGAGTTTTGTAAAATGAGGATCAGAGACATTCTGAGGCTCGACGGTGTTCAACTGGTACGTTCCAAGGTGGTGATTGGGACTCTGATTTGGAAATCCACAGCCTTTTGGCCACACCTTTCTGCTTCTCAACCCTGAGCCCGGGGTCTCTCCTCGGAACATGCCTCAGCAGTGTTAGGTGCAGGCTGCGGGCAGTCCCCCAGGACCCCAGACATCCTCACTGCCAAATGAAGGGGATGGGTCAGCTCTCCACAGACCTGCCCCGTGAATGTGCTCTGTGGATGTGGACACAGCATCACACCATCAGCACGCTGCATGGCCGTGCTCCAGGGGTGTGCCCTGTGAATGTGTGCCAGGGACGCACGCCACAGACAGGTACCACAGATGTGCACTGTGAAAATACATTGTAGACATGCTTCACGGGCATGATCATGGCTATGCACACGGCTGTGCACCTGGGGGTTTTGGCTGGTACTCAGATAAACCTCTAAAAGATTCTAATGCAGGGGTGCCTGGGTGGCTCTGTTGGTGTCTGACGTCGGCTCAGGTCATGATCTTATGGTTCGTGGGTTCGAGCCCCACATTGGGCTCTGTGCTGACAGCTCGGAGCCTGAAGCCTGCTTCGGATTCTGTGTCTCCTCTCTCTGTCCCTCCCCTGCTCATGCTCTGTCTCTGTCTCTTAAAAATGAATAACCATTAAAATTTAAAAAAAAATTCCAATTGCTACAAATTTTTTTCAGGGCATATTAGAAACACATGTATGTGTGTATAACTAGCAAACAAATCCATGTTTTCAATAATGTATGATATAGAGTGTCCTTTTAAGAATTCTTCATTTCAGGGCCACCTGGGGGCTCAGTCGGTTAAGCTACTGACTCTTGATTTCAACTCAGGTCATGATCTTGAGGTTCATGAGTTTGAGCCCTGCATCTGGTTCTGCACTGACAGTCCTGAGCCTGCTTGGGATTCTCTCTATCTCTTTCTCTCTCTCCCTGCCCGTTCCTTGCTTGCTCTCTCTCTCTCAAAATAAATGGACTTTAAAAAAGGAAAAAGAAAAATTATTCATTTCAGCTTAAAATACATGTTTATTTTTTTAATTTTTTAAATGTTTTATTTTTGAGAGACAGAGCATGAGCAGGGGAGGGGCAGAGAGAGACAGAGACACAGACTCTGAGGCAGGATCGAGGCTCTGAGCTGTCAGCACAGAGATCGACGCAGGACTCGAACCCATGAACCTCGAGATCATGATCTGAGCCGAAGTTGGACAGTCAACTGACAGAGCCACACAGGTGCCCCAGTAGGTGTTTATTTAAAGCAAGATACTCAATCAGGTGTTATGTAGATCTTACAAAAGTGAGGAAAGTATTTCCCAAACAACTTTGTTTCGAGAGGTCAGGATTCGATGCTCTCCGACCTCTCCCAGCTCTGATGTTCTTTGGTCTGTGTGGAACCACACGGACTCTGACGATCTAGAAAAACCCACGCTGGGGTGCCTGGGTGGCTCAGCCGGTTGAGTATCAGACTCTGGATGTGGACTCAGGTCATGATCTCACAGTTCGTGGATTCAAGCCCGGCATCTGGCTCTGCATGGACAGTCCCGAACCTGCTAGGAATTTCTTCTCTCTCCTTCCCTCTTTCTCTGCCCCCCTCCTCAAAAATAAGTAAATAAACACTTAAAACAAAAATCCACAGTGAAAGGAAATCGGGTAGTAGACAGAAAGCAAGCAAGCCTATGGAAGCGCACGCCTCGAAGCCGGTCCGGACCTGATCCATCCACGGGAGGCTTCTTGGCTCTGCCTGTGTGACCAGGTGTGTGCAATCCGCCATCAAACACCGGCCTGATTACGGGGCTCAGGAAGCAGGAAGCTGACAGCAAAGAAGGCTGAACCTTGCAGGTGGGAACCTGATCTTGGCCTGAAGTGTCTAGTGCCCGTATGTGAAACAAGAGTCATTTCTGCGTCTCTTAGGTTGTTCCGGAAACGATTATTTCCTAGCTGGAATCCAGTCCCCTCCTTTGAGGGATGAGAAAACTAAAAGCCGGAGAAGGCGAGCTATGTCCCCCTCTGAGCCAAAAGGGGGCGGGCCATGCGTCGACTCCCCACCCCTGGGCCGGGAGCCACCTTGCCAAGTAAGCCACTCATTACTTTTTATCTTCTGGATAGTTTAAATAACTATTATTATGCACCCTTTTTTTTTTTTTCTCCAGAAGAGTGTTTATTCCCAAACCTCATTAAATTGCCTGTGTCTTGGGCTGGTTCCCCTTCCCTGCCTTGGAGGAAACGAAGGAATTTGGCTGGGCACTGAAGGAATCTCCACCCACACCATTACCTAATGCTCTGTGTCTAAAACTGGGTGCCAGGGGTCTCTGGTCAACCAGTCTGACAGGGAGGGCGGTCTCCAGGCGACTTGGGGGGCTGTGGTGAGCCCCAGGTGACCCCAGGAATGCAGGCAGGACCCTTCTGGAAAGGCAGAAAAGGGTGGGCCCGTCTGAGAGCCGGTGAGGGAGGGAGATGGGGAGCCCAGGCTCTGGAACTGGGCTGCCCGGGTCTGCCTTCCACCTCCATCGCTTGCTGTGTGATCTTGGATGAGTTAAAGAGCCTCTCTGTGCCTCGCTTCTCTCCTCTGTAAGTGGGAGTTTTAACAATAAAATCTACCTTAGCGCCTCATTCCAAGCGAGCTGGGCCTGGAATGGTCCTCAGCATGTGGGTTTCTCTTCTCCTAGACCTCAGGAGGGGATCCCCTGGAGCCACGGGCCCTGGTCAGGCCACAGCCACAACCGGACTCACGCCAGAGCCCTGGATCACTTCCCGTGTTCCTCTGGACTTCCGTCGTGGCCTCCCGGAGAAGCTGCCTTGCAGACGCCTGTGCCCCAGGCCCCCCAGCCCAGTTCAGCCAGATTTTTAAAATAACAACACACATCGGTTGGGCCCTTACCACCTACCAGGAGTTTTCTATGCACGTGTGCATTCTATCGGTTAACCCTTACAAATTCCTGAAGTGGTCACAGGTGACAGAAGCGCTCCCTGGGGCTGTCCTTTGTGGTCGCACCCCCTCCCTCCCACGGGAGTCCCTAAATCCTGGCAGCCACCAGGCTGTCCTCCATCTTTATAATTTTGTCCTTTCGAGAATGTTTTATAAATGGAATCATACACTTCCTTAATAAGCTTATTTATTTAGTTTGAGAGGAGAGAGAGAGAGAGAGCACGCATGGGTGCATGCACACAAGTGGGCGAGGGGCAGAGAGAGGGGAGACAGAATCCACAGCAGGTTCCATTCCATCAGCAAAGATCTCAGTGTGGGGCTCGAACTCACGAACTATGAGATCATGACCTGAGTCGAGATCAAGAGTCAGATGCTTAACCGACTGAGCCACCCAGGCGCTCCCGTACATTGTCAGTATGAGTCCTTTGTCAGGCAGAGGGTTCAAAGTATTTTCTCCCGGTTCGTAGCTTGTCTTTCCAGCCTCTTAACGGGGTTAGCCACAGAGAAAAATTTCCTAATTTTGATGAAGTCCAGTGTGTGAACTTTTTTTCTTTTATGGAATGTGCTTTGGTATAGTGTCCCAAGCCTGGAGCTTCTGGGTGGGTGAAACGGTGGAGACTTGGGGTGAAAGGGAGCTCCGAAGGGAAGCTTCCAACCCTTCCCACAAGCCCTTGCCTTGTGGATCTGTTTCATGTGTCTTTCCTGAGTTATATCCTTTTACAATCAGCCAATGATCTGGGAAAAAGAGGAAGAAGAGGGAGGAGGAGGAGGAGGAAGAGGAGAAGGAGAAGGTAGAGGAGAAGGAGGAGGAAGAGAGACAGGAGGAGGAGGGAGGGGAGAAGGAGGAGAAGGTGGAGGAGGAGGGGGAGGAGGAGGAGGAAGGAAACAACCCCAGCCCTAGGTCCTAAAGACATTCTTCGGTTTTCTTCTGAATGTTTGATAGTTCTATGTTTTACTTTTAAGTCCATAGTCCTTTTGGAGTTAATTTTTATAGGAGACGGGAGGCTTAAGTCAAGTTCATGTTGTAGCCTGTGGATATCCAATCGCGCCAACATCGTTTGCTCAAAAGACCATCCTTCCTCTTCCAAACACGGACTCGTGACCAGGACGCTTGGCCACCTCAGTGCCTTATGTATTCGTGTTCCCTGAAGGATTTTATCTGAAGAGAAAATGTCGCTGCTAAATAGCTTGAAAACTGTTGAACGAGAAGATGCAGGCGTTCTCCTGGCTCTAATACCTTATTAGTTCCAAGCCCTGGGGTGATGCCTGGAGCTCAGTGGCCAGCTCAAAAGTCCCCCAGAGGCACCTGGGAGGCTCAGTCGGTTAAGTGTCTGGCTTTGGCCAGGTCATGATCTTGCGGTTCGTGGGTTCGAGTCCCGCATCGGCTCTGTGCTGACAGCTCAGAACCTGGAATCTGCTTCAGCTTCTGTGTCTCCCTCTCTCTCTGACCCTCCCTGCTCACACTGTCCCTGTCTCTCTCAAAAATAAACAAAACATTAAAAAAATTTTTTTAAGTCCCCCAGAGAAGGGACTTCTGGGTTCCTGCCTCACACCAGCCCCTCTCTTGGTGTCTGGACCCTCCTCCCCAGACAGGGCCCCTCGGCACAGAAAGGAGCCATCCTCTGACGGGAGGCTCATTAGTGGGACATCATGGGACACCCCTGGGCAGGTGCACAGGCCTGCAGGGAGGCAGACGGCCCCCTCGTGAGGAGCAATGATGAGCTGGCCACGCGGACGAGGGACTGGACGTCTAGGGGGGAGAATGCAGCGGGGGGGGGGGGCCTTCGCCTTGAGGACCTGGAGGGGCGTCTTCACGATGCAAATTGAAATACTTGCTTCTACCCACCGGCCATGTGAGGCTGGGAGAGAATTCCCCCAGATGTGGCAGGAGGAGCAGCAGAGGGGCCCCTCCCCGCACCCCCACCCCTTCCACGTCCCTGCGTCAGGATTAATCTCACTCCAGTAGCGGCGCAGACTCCCCGATGAGCTGAAGTCTCTCTCCTCTCTCTGCCCCCCACCAACTGCAATGAGACTTGAAGGTCGTCTGTCAAAGTCTCTTGTTTTAGACAAGAAATAGCAGCTAAAAATAGCAGCACGCCGAAGGTGCCTGGCTCGCGCCAGGACGGTGCTTTAAGTTAGCAAAGTGTGTTTGCCTTCTTTCTTGGGCCTCCCAACCGCCTGGTGAGGCCACGGGGCGCGGATGGTTGTGCCCACATGACAGCAGGAAAGCCTGGGGCTCAGGACCGTCGAGGGGCCTGTCTTTCTGCTTTTCCGTCTCCCTGCACTAGGCTGGACGCTTCAGCCATGGTGTGGCTCACTCACGGCCTCACTCCCCGCTCTGGGAACAGCTTCCAGAACCTACCAGTCACTCAGTAAATACTCTGCAGGTGAGTACAGGAATTCGTAGGAGGACTTAGACCAACAGTCCTAACAAAATCCAGCAAATAACAAGTGACAGGTTGTTGGGACAAGTGAATGGTCCGAGACCTTCTCAAAAATGAGAGGCAACCGAGAGGCCACATCCAGCCTGTGAGTTAAGCCTGGCTTGTACAGGGGCGCCCGGGGGGCTCAGTCGGTTAAGCATCTGACTCTTGATTTCAGCTCAGGTCACGATCTCATGGTTCAGGGGTTCGAGCCCTGTGCTGGGTTCTGTGCTGACAGTGAGTAGCCTGCTTGGGATTCTCTCTATCCCTCTGTCTGTCCCTTCTCTGCACTCTCTCTCTCTCTCTCGAAAAATAAACTAAAAAAAAAAAAGAGTGGTTTTTACATTTGAACCTCAGTGAAGCAAAATGTCTTCCTCTCCCCTAAGGAACTTAATTCTGCTCCCTGGTTGACCTGTGTTACAAAAAAAAAAATTCCCCTTGATTATAATTTTAGGATTTGACCACAAGTAAGGACGCGCTGGGGAACGTTCATTTTATCGCTTCTGTGTATGTAGCCACGTGTTACCTGCTAGTGTGCCTCTTGGCTCCGGACCCTCTGATATTCACTGTCTGGGTCTGGACGGAGAAAGTGGGCCGATCCCAGCGCTGGAGGGAGGGAAATGTGAGCTTTACACACGGGTTCCGGTGATGAGAGGCATCCAGACCACCCGGTAAGGACGTGGGTGGCAGATCGTGTCCCCGGGGCAGAGGAGTCTGGTGTGGCAGGGAGGAGGTGGGGAAGAGGATGCTGTGGTCCCAAAGACCCGAAATGGTGACCGCCGTGTGCCAGGGGCTTTCTGGACACACGGGACAGCAGTGCAAGTGTCCTTCCCGTCCCGCTTTCCTAGGAAGAAATCAAGGCCAGGAAGTCCTCCAGCTGGTGGGGGCAGAGCGAGGACTCCGGGATGGCTAATTTTATGTGTCAACTTGCCTGGGGCTGAGGGATGCCCAGATAGCCAGTAAGACATTAATTCCCACTGTGTCCGTGAGAAAGTGCTGGGCAAGATCAGCATCTGAATAGGTGAGTGGAGAAGACTGACCCTCACTGGTTGGGGCGGGCACCACCCAAACCCTAGAGGGTCTGGACGGAAGGAAAGGCAGAGGCAGGGCGGATTGCTTTCTCTCTGAGCTGGGGTGTCCAACTCCTCCGATCCTGGGTCATCAGCGCGCCCGGGTCTCGGGTTTTGGACGAGGACTGGGCCTCACACGGTTGGTCCCCTAGTTCTTGGCCTTTGGGTTCGGACTGGCACTATCCCACCAGTGTTTCCAACATTAAGACAGTGCATCAGGTGCTCCTCAGCCTCCAGGGTCAAGTGAGCCAGCCCTTCCCAGTAAGTCTCTTTCTGTATCTGTTCATACATACAGACGCACCTCGGTGCATATCTCTACGTAGAGCCTAGTGCTTCTGTCTCTCTGGAGAACCTCACACAGATTCTCACCCAAGGCTGACCAACACCCAGCCCCGGCCTCTCTCCTGGACACCACACGGTCTCTAGAAGGCGAGGTTGTCCCCCTCCCCCAACACTCCCAGTCCTGCAGAACTTGCTCTGCTCTGTTTTGCAATCACAAATACTTCTTAGGGGCCTGCCCTGTGCCCAGCATCATTCTGAGTCCTTCAAACTCCTATTAACCCTTCAAAGCCCTTTCCAAGGTCGCATCTTCCCCAAAGCATTCTCCGGTGTACCAATGATGACGATGCTGGGGGTGGTGGTGGAGGAGGCGAGGAAGCAGGCCCTGTGTTTTCCACACCTTTTTTGTGTAAAGCACAGAGCCCAACGCAGGACTTGAACTCATGACCCCGAGATCAAGACCTGAGCTGAGATCGAGAGTCGGACGCTTAACTGGCTGAGCCACCAGGCGCTGCTTTTCCATGTATTTTTGCATTTAATTTACACAACAGCCCTTTTGAGCAGGTGCTGTTGTTCCCAACCTCAGTTTACAGATGAGGAAACTAAAGCCCGGAGAGGTTAACTAAGCCGTCCAGGGCTGAACAGCTCGTAATGCGGTATTTGAGCTTGGTCGCCCCCGATTCCACAGTCTGCAATCTCGACCACACACTCTACCACTTCCAGGGTTGAGAATGACTCCTTTCCCGCCCTTGTGTGTTCAAAAGTTTCAAATCCCTTCCAGATGCCTCACAAATTACATGTCACCTAATCTTTGTAACAATCCGAGGGCAGGTGTGACTGCTGTCTCCATTGCGATGTTTTTGGTGCTCAGAGAGGTGAGCAAAATTCTCAGAAGCCACACATCACATGGACGGTAGAGCTGGATCGACCCAGACTTGCAGGACCCCGCATGCCTGTGTCGTCCCTGCTCCACGTCACAGCTTCTTCTGGGGACCCCGTGAAACCTCACTGGGTGAGCCCCCCCAGTGTCACCAGCTTCCTCGAGTCCTCGACCGGCCACAGGGGGGCGTCTGGGGTCGTCACCTGCTCTGCCTCCGCCCGCCCACCCAGCTCAGCCCAGGACCTTTGGGTCCCAGCCCCTGAGAGTTTCATGGCCCGTGGGCCGTGGCTTGAGAGTGAAAGGGAGGGGCCTTTGGAGAGGCACCAAGTTCAAACCTGCTTTGCCTGGCATGACCCTCAGTGGGCGGCTCCGGCTTCCCAGCTGCCAGCCCGGCCACGCCAAGGGCAAGCAGGGTGCTTCAGGCAAAACCGCTGCAGGAGAGAGCCGGGCTTCCCAGGCCCGTTCACGTGGCAAGTGACAGGCGTGCACCAGGGGGTGGGGACGTGAGAGCTCTTCTTCCGGCCGGTAGCTCTGCTCGGAGAGGCTGGAAACTCTCTGTCCTAGCGTTCATCCTGACACACCAACCACAGCCAGAAGCACCCGCCTCCTTCAGCCTGGCCCGGAACCCTGGCTACACCTGGCATGAGACAATGGCTCCCTCCCCCCCATTTCACACGTGTATTAAAAACAACGTCTGGGGGCGCCTAGGGGGCTCAGTCAGTTAAGCATCCAACTTCCGCTCAGGTCATGATCTCGCGGTTCGTGGGTTCAAGCCCCATGTCGGGCTCTGTGCCGACAGCTCAGAGCCTGGAGCCTGCTTCGGATTCTGTGTCTCCTTTCTCTCTGACCCTCCCCTGCTCATGCTGTCTCTCTCTCTCTCTCTCTCTCTCTCTCTCTCTCTCTCAAAAATAAATAGAACATTAAAGAAACAAATGTCTGAATCAACGACTGAACAAATCAAGGAAATTTTTGTACTTAGTTTCCCAGCAGTAGAATTACTGAGACAAAGGGCAAGGGTATTCTAAGGAAAGGTGCCCCGGACCCTGCCAGGAGCATGAGCCACACCACCCTACTCACCTCCTGGCTCTGGCAGGTGCCTCTTAGATTCCTGCCACCACACACGTCATCGTTATTGGACCTGAGCGGCAGATACGGGCTCTCAGCAGGTGTCTACAGAGGATTTGACGCTTTGCATTTTTTAACCTACTGAACCCCCATAATGATCCTGTTGAGGCGGGTGGTGTGCTTATCTCCCATTTACAGATGAGGAAACTGAGGCACGGGCCATGAGAGGCTGGGTCACGGGGAGTGCCTCTGTGGCACCTCCAGCCTTTTCTGCTGCCCCTGAAGGCTGACCCCTCCTCAGGAGGACGGCGCATTTGAGGGGGCGTGGCAAAGGGCGTGGCAAGGGGCGTGGCAAAGGGCGGACTCACACGGTGCCATTCTCTCCCCTGGGTCTTGGGGACCACAGGCGTCTACTGCCTGAGGTTCAACGCCCGAAAACCCTGGCTTAGGGTATTTTGCCCCATTTTACGGTTGCTTACAATGTGGGCTTACGCAGTGGTATGGGTTACACGGCCACACCACCTGCTGGCCGACGCTTCCTTCTCTCTTTGTTATTTTTTCATTAAAAGTTTTAGAGCCAGGGCGCCTGGGTGTCTCGATTAAGCGCCCGACTCTTAATTTCAGCTCATGTCAGGATCTCACGGTTCGTGGGTTCGAGCTCCGTGTAGGGCTTGGAGCTGACAGCTCAGAGCCTGCTTTGGATTCTCTCTCCCTCTGCCCCTCCCCGGTGCTCGATCTCTCTCTCTCTCTCTCTCTCTCTCACACACACACACACAAAATAAATACAAATAAAACTACACTTTTTAAAAAGAGTTTTAGGACCACCTGGCTCGCTCTGTCAGAGAAGCATATGGCTCTTGATCTCAGGGTCATGAGTTCGAGCTCCACGTTGGGTACAGAGATTATTTAAATAAACAAAAAATGTAAACGTTTTAAATTGTGGGAAAATATACCTAACATAAAAGATACCACTGAGAGAGAGAGAGAGAGAGAGTGTGAGCTCGGGAGGGGCAGAGAGAGAGACACACACACAGACTCCGAAGCAGGCTCCGGGCTCTGAGCTGTCAGCACAGAGCCTGATGCGGGGCTCGAACTCACAGACTGTGAGATCATGACCTGAGCTGAAGTCGGCCGCTCAGCTGACTGAGCCACCAGGCGCCCCTAACACGTGTTGTTTTATTCCTTCTTGGGGGCAGGCCTTGTTACCTCCACAGAGGGAAGCTCAGAGAGGTGAATGGATTCGCTTTAGCTCACACAGTGGTCTGTGGTAAAGCCTAGGTAATGCCAACTTCTAAGTATTATCATTATTACCATTATCACAGCTAGCATGCACTGAGCACTTACTAGGAGCTCGCAAAGACTCGTGTCCTCTCTCTAGAATTTTATGTAGTTCTCCTTATAGCGCTGCAGTGGCGAATTGCACCATCATCTCCCCATTTTACACGTGGCCACACTGAGGAACAGTTTCTCCCAGCAGCCCCATCAGTCCGTGGAGGAGCCAGGACTTGAACCCAGGTCTTCCACACCACCCGTCCACCCTGACCCGGACCTCTGACTGGCTTCCTGCTTCCCAGCCACCCTGTGCGTGGACAACATCAGCACTTTCTTTACTCGAAGACTTGGGAGCTGGGGTCTGAGATGATCCCATCAGATCTCAGGCAGGGGAGGGGACAGGGGGCCTTTGGGATTTGTCTGCTATCCCCACGGACCTCGCCACCTCTCCTCCCTGAGATTGGCACTGCACCCCTCCCACCTCTCCCTCCCCTCCCCCTTGGGTGACTTGCTATCTCTTGGCAGAGCCTGAGAGATTGTGTGTGTTTCACTCACAGGCATTTGCAAGTTTGGCCACAATCTCCCTTCGGGACTGGTGAAAACACAGGCCCCCATATGTGAATTTTATGTCTGCTTTCTCATTAAGAGAAGTTTTAGCTCTTTTTGGAAACAGCTTTTTCTACCTTCCAGTTCCTTCAGGCTGGCTGTGAAGTTAACCCTTTGCTCTACTCATACCTCTTTTTTAAACAGAATTTTTGGGGCACGTAGGTGGCTCAGCCGGATGAACGACCGACTTCAGCTCTTGACATGATCTCACACGGTTCGCAGGTTCGAGCCCCATGTTGGGCTCTGTGCTGACAGCTCAGAGCCTGGAGCCTGCTTCCGATTCTGTGTGTGTGTCTCTCTCTGCCCCTCCCCTGCTCATGCTTGGTGTCTCTCTCTCTCAAAAATAAATAAACCTTAAAAACATAAACATAAAATAAATGGAGTTTTTTCTTTCTCCTGGAAGCCACCTCCCCATCTGTTTTTTCATTGAGGTATCATTTGCATACAATGAAAGTCTGAGCTAAATCACTGCCTTACACAGCTCAGCGCCTGGCCCTGGGGTAGGCACCTGTCTCTCTGGGGACCCTGGGGAAGCGGACACCCCCTCTTGGCCTCCATGGAGTCAGCTGGCTAAGAGGAGAGTGGGCATCACGGGGTGGGGACCCGGGAATGAGACAGACGATGTGAGAGATGGGCGTGGCCCCCACTGGAGATGCGGGAGGACCCGAGTCTAGATCTTCAGGAGAGTCTGTGTGTGTCTGTGTTTATGAAACCCAACCTGACCATGTGTACTGCAGAAGAAGAGAAAAATGGCCCCGGACGCTCGTTAAAAACTGCAAGGAACATGGTTTGAGATGATGGCTGCTGGGGACTCTTGCATTGGTACAGAGACCTGCAGCCAAGCTCTGAGTGCCCCCAGGCAGCGGGGGACCCCCAGCCCAGAGGCAGAGCCAGGGGCCTGAAGAGCGGTTCTTTATCAGCGTCCCCACCAGGAGGGAGAGGCTGCCGTGATTTACTCATGACCCGTATTTGCCCAAGGCCTAGATCGGGAGACAGACCTAGCATGTTTTTAGGGGACGGGGTGCCCCCATTTGTAAATTAGTTTTTTGGGGGAAGCTGGGAGGCAAAGAGAGGGGGAGGGGAAAGGAGAAGGGTTCTTATTCAGGGCGAAGGTGGACATCTCGGAATTAATTCGATCTTGCTTTCCTTTACAGACCCACCCCAGCATTCCGTTCTTCCAGAGAGCTACCTTTTGAAGTTTTCCTTTTACAACTATTTCCTGAGCACTGACTGAACTGTCACTATTCCTGGCACCAGGGATATAGCAGACAAAGACCCTACCCTTCTGGGGTTTCTGTTCTATTGAAAGGAGACAGACATTCAACAAGACAGGAGGGGAATTGCGACATGTGTTAGAGGATGTCATAGCAGGGAAGGGGGGAGAGGGTGCCACTTGGAAAGTTTGCAATGACAAACGGAGGGTGGACAGAAAAGCCTTCATGGGAAGGAGGCATTCTGGCTAGGGAGCTGGCATGGGGACAGGAGGACACCAGGGGGAGGGGCGTGGGGGAACACTGGGCAGAGAGAAAAGCAGGTGCAAAGGCTCTGTGGTAGGCAGATGCCCACTGTATCAAAGCTCTACGAGCAAGGAGGCTGGGGTGGCTGGAGTGGAGGGAGAGGGGACGAAATGAGGTGGGAGAGGTAAGGGGCTTAAGGGACGTGATATGAGGCTTCAGCTAGAGCCCTGAGGACGCTGAGCAGATGAGGGACATGGTTCTTCTTTTTAAAAATGGATTACTTCATTCTCTCTCTGGCAAGAAGGAGCCAAGAGACACAGCGGGGAAATCAGTTAGGATTGCAAGGTGACAATCCAACTGAGAAAGGAGCATGGGGAAGGTGGCAATAAAGGGTATGTTTTGAAGGCGGGGCCATTGGATTGATTACAGGATGCGAGCAAGAAACAAAAAGGTGACTGTAACTTTCAGCCTAAGCATGAAGTCACTGTCATCAGAGGAGACCCACTGGGTAGAAGCAGGCCGGAGTGGTGGGGGAGGGCCGTGAGAAGAGGGGACCACTTGGGAGCTCAGTGGGGGACATGTGGCTGCGCGGTGCCATGGGACATGCAGGTGGAGATGTTGCGCAGGCAGCTGGCTCTGAGTCTGGCGCTGGGGAGAGGCCTGGCCTGGAGACAGGGTCATGTGAGTCATTCCCTTGAAACCACATAGGGTCCCCGAGGGAACAGCATCTCAGGTAGTGGGGCTGGACGGCTGCTCACAGCTCCGCCAACTCAGTGCTCACATTTCACAGGAGAAAAATTGAGGTCCAGAGAGGGGAGGGTTCTGGTCCAAGGTTGCACAGCAAGATAACTGCAAAATTAGGAATAAGACTTTGATTCCCTGGTTGCCAAGATCGGCGTCCTTGCCTGTATCCAGCTTCTTAGTGCCTTTTTTTAAAAAAAATGTTTATTTCTTTATTTTTGAGAGAGGGAGAGACAGAGTGTAGCAGGGGAGGGGCAGAGAGAGAGGACGAGAGAGAATTCCAAGCAGGCTCCAGGCTGACATCATGGAGCCTGACTTGGGGCTCGATCCCATGAACCACAAGATCATGACCTGCACTGAAATCAAGACTAGGACAGTTAATCGACTGAGCCACCCAGGGGCCCCTCTTAGGCCCTTTTTATGATGAGTAAGGCTCACAGGGCCTAACACTTTGTCATCTGACCACCATGGGAAGCTCACCAGGGAGGGGGCGATGGCCTCCCCCAGCCACGTGGTCATTGAGGGCATTAGGACTTCTGCCCCTTGCTCCCCAGTCTCGTCTATGACGCCTCCTCCAGGAAGCCATCTCTCCTGCCTGTACCATCTGGACCTTCATTTGTCTTCTGCCCTCTCACCAGACTCTGGGCTCCAGGTCTTTGCTACTTTGTGTCCCACTGCCCAGAGGTTAGCAGCTGGCGGTGACAGTGAAGGTCTCCCTGCCCAGATTCGGCTCAGGATCCTCTGAATCCTTCCCAGTGAGGTGCTCACTTTTGGGTTTCTGGGGTCCCTGCGCTGTCCCTGCATTCTCTGCACAAACCCGCGGAGCCGGCTCAGCCAGCAGCCCTCATCCCCCGGATCTGATCGCCCCCAGTGTCTGATGGGTTCCCCTTCCCCGCCACCGCCCCGGGGACATCTGGTCACCCTGGCCTGCCTTCAGCAGGACTGCATTCTTTGTGATGTTTACTTCTGTGCTCAGATCCTGAAACGCCTTCAGAGCAGCACCGGTGAAATGGAGGGGGTGGTTCTGATATTCAGAACAAGTCCCTTTCTGCCACGGTTGAGTTTACATTAATGAAGAGAATTTTGGAAAAGCCCTGAGGTGAGGGCTGGCTGCGGGGAGAAACCAACAAGATTGGAAGCTTGGAACTTTCAGCCCCGCCCCCGGCACCTCGGGGGTGGGGAGGGGGGCTGCCGATGGAGTTCAATAACCAATGGCCAATGCTTTCATCCACCTCACCAATGTAGTGAAACCCCCATAAAACCCCCAAAGGGCACGGTTCAGGGTCCTCAGATTCACAGAGCTTCCGGGTTGGTGGAGGAGAGGTGCTGAAGGAGGGGCCTGGGGAGGGGGAGGGCTCAGAAGCTCCGCCCCTTTCCGCAGTACACCCTGCCCAGTGCGTCCCTCCTACCCCATTCTTCCCCAGCAGCCTCCTGATATAACTCAGTGATGAGGGAAGGCACGTTCTGTGAGTCCTGTGAGCAAATTAACCCAACCCAAGGTGGGGGGGAGCGGTAGGAACCTCCAATCTGCATCCAGTCCGGTAGGGGGGACAGGTGACAACGTAGTTGGCTTTTGAAAGGGGGGCAGCCTTTTAGGACAAAGCCCCGCCTCGCCGGGATAGGAGGCCATCCAGGTAGATGGCGTCAGAGCCCAGTTTCATGCAGGACGCGTGGCTGGTGTCTCCGAGTGCCAGAGAGGGAGACACCCCCCCACATTTGGTGCCCAGAGCACAGCAGAAGTATTGTGTGTAATGAAAACTGGTGTGTGTTCTTTCTTCATGGCTGCTTAAGCCAGAATCCTCCCCACCCCTCCCCCGGATGTCTCCTCTTGGAAATTCTCCATCCGTCCACACCCACTCTGCTCCTTGTCTATGCCTGTCCACCTTCCTTGCTGTGTCCCTTGCTTGAGGCTGGTCTCTGTCCCCTCCTTCAGAGCCCCCTGCGACAGGACGTCCGTTCATGGCTCTTGTGCCCCCAAATCAAGCCTGCCTTGCTGTCTTTGACAAGTGTCATGAATAATTTTTTTATTTTTTAATTTTTTAAATGTTTATTCATTATTTTTGAGAGAGAGAGAGAGAGAGCGAGAGAGCATGAGCAAAGGAGGGGCAGAGAGAGACACACACACAGAATTTGAAACAGCTCCAGGCTCTGAGCTGTCAGCACAGAGCCCAATGTGGGGCTCGAACCCACGAACCGTGAGATCATGACCTGAGCCGACGTCGGGTGTTTAACCGACGGAGCCCCCAGGCGCCCCAATATTTCTTTTCTTTTACAGGAGAAACCACCTTGTAAGAGGTGTGTGTCTCTCTCTCCGTGACCATCTTCTTGAAGGAAAAAATAGCCTCTTTGGGGCGGGACCCATGTGCTTTCCCGTTTCTGTCAACCGTGCCAGGCAGAGCCCAGCATCAGGGACACGTAAGATCAGGGACACGTAAGTGACGCAGAGGGTTTGGAAGGTGGTGGGTGGCCCTGACCGGTCGGATCTCATGCCCCACATTCTTGTCTTTGAGATGACGCATCTGAAGCCAAAGATAAAGGAGGAGACGTCTAGTGGTTTTTTCCAACCGAAGGCCAAGGTCTGGGTGTGAGGCTGCGGAGTTCAGCCTCTCGTAGAGAAACCCGGACAAGCGGGCCTTTGTCAGAACCATTTCCTTCGCTAAGGATTTTTCCTCCCCACTTAGCTCCTGAAAACGGCCACCTTTCCTGGGTGGGCAAACGGCCCTCGCTCGTGTGCCCGTGCAAGGCAGAGCTCTTGGGCCCTCCTGACATTGGGGGCCTGGTGGGTCTGTGTCAGGGGGCTGCACGGGGTGACACCCCTTCCCCAGCCTCCACCCGCTATGTGCCAGGGCCACCCCTCCCACCGTGACAACCCGGTGTGTCCAGACACTGCCAGAGGTGCCCTGGGAGCAAGCTGCCCCCCCGCTGAGTGCCGCGGAGTCACTGGGCACGATCATTGTCATCTGTGGCAGCAAGAAGGGGGGCCGCAGTGGGGCCCCGATAGGGGGAGGGGACCAGAACCAGTTGGACAGTTTCGATCGCTACACTGAAGCCCACGCGATGGGCACGTGTCTCTTAGCCAGAGGGGCCTCAGAGACGGCTTGGTGTTGTCACTGTTATCCCGGGGCCGGGGCCGGGGAGGACTCTGAGAGACCCGCGGGCTCCTCCCGTACCCTGGGAGGGGGTGACAGGAGGGGGATGTTGTGGGTGATGAAGAAAGATCCGAATCCACGAAGGGAAGGGGAGGAGGGCGAGCCTGGCATCTGGTCCTGGCCCCGCACAAGATGGCTGTGTGACCTCCCGCTCGCCCTTGACCTCTCTGAGTCGTGAGGCTCCGTGGCCCCCAGGGGTGGGAGGTCCGGGAACACAGCGTGTGTGGCCCGTAGTTGGCTTGCCCCATAGACGCTAACTCTCCATTTTCGCTCTGAGCGACGCTGCTGGGCGTGACTGCAGGCCTCAGAGCCTCGTGATGGTGAACCCAGGAGAGACAGGACCAGATGTCAGGGTGGTCCGCCCCACGCAGATGTGAGGGCAAGTTCACGTCCAGTAATTGTGCTGTGCGGGCAGCACTGAGAGCCAGGAAGGAGGAAGACGCAAAGGGTTAGAATCCAGAAAGGTCCTTTGATGACTTCCTTCTTCGCACTGGAGGGTCCAAGGTTCTTCGAGAGTCTGGACAACCATCTGGGGAAGATGAAAGGAGCACGCGCACCTGCCGGCACGGACGCACACGGCGGCTTTCGAAGGAAGAGGCTAATCTGTTCTGCCTGCTTCAGTGCCGGTGCGCTGTGCTCCCCGGGCCCCTGCCAGCCCCGAAACAACCGCTCGCGGGGGTGGGGTGGGGTGGGGGGATTTGCCGGTGGCCCCACGGCCACAGAGAGAGTGGACGTTGCTCTGCACCAGTCCCGGAGAGAGAGCAAGTTAGAGCTCACCTCAACGCATATTGGTTGAGAGAAGTGAGCCAGACACACTGAATCATTAGCCCCCAGGGCTGGTCTCTCTGAGGCCTCTTCTCCTCTGGGTTCTGATAAAGGGCCCAGTGTTCTAGTTTGTTCTGAAAGGTCCTGGATTTGAAGACCTGAAGAGTCAAAGCCTTCCTTCCCTCCCTCCCTTCCCCCTTCCTTCTTTCTTTTTTTCTTTCCTTCCTTCCTTCCTTCCCTCTTTCTTTCTTTCTTTCTTTCTTCCTTTCCTTCCTTCCTTCCTTCCTTCCTTCCTTCCTTCTCTCCTTCCTCCCCTTTCTCCTCCCTCTTTTCCTTTCCTTCTATCCATCCATCCAATGGTATTATCCAGGCGAACCCCTCCCTCCCCCAACGAGTTCAGGGCAGCCTACCCAATCTCTATGCAGGTGAACCTTTAAATCGATCTCTTGCCGAGGACACAATTTACATGTCAGTGTACGAGGCATGTGTATCACTGTCGGGTCCAGTCCTAAGTTACCGTAGGGGCCGGGAAGGCGTAGGTAGGCAGTGAGTCCAGGCTCTCACGACATTTCAGGCTTCTGCGATTTCTCTCTACACTCCTTACTGTCTTCCCCTTCGCTTTACCCCCCGCTCTCGCGCTTCCAGCCACACAGCCTCCTTCTGTCCCTTAAACAGGCTAAGCTCTGCCCTTGCTGTCCCATCTGGCTAGATGGTGCTGCTCCCAGATACCCCTGAGTTCCTCGGAGCCCTCACCTCCCTCGGTCTCTGCTCAGACGTCACCTCTTCCAGGCAGCCCAAACGGAAGTGCCCCCAGACCTCTGCCCCCTTCTCTGCTGTTTCTCTCCCTGCACTTACTGTCAGCCAGGCACACTCCGCATTTCCTCGTCACCGTAAGAGCCCGTCTCCCGCTCTGCACGTTTGTGGCTCCAAGGATGGAGTAACACCTAGGTCCCCAGCAGTAGGACTTATACTATTTTTAGAACAGGAAGTGAGTTTGAGATCTTTCTGGCACCCCATCATTGCAAGGACAAGGAAGCCAAGGGGGGGGAGAGAGCTCTTCACCCTCACGCGGCAGACGTAGTGGGGACACCTGTGTCCCCGAGCCTGCTGTTGGCCTCAGTTCTTGCTCTGTGACCCTGGGCCAAGTTCCTCCGGCTCCGGGCTGGAACGCAGGAGAGCTGCGGGTACTAGTGGAAGATGGAGGCGAGCGGCCCAGCAGATGACACTGCAGCAAACGTCAGCGTGTCACTCGGAACCCACAGTCATGAAATAGGGCGTGTGGTTCCCAGGACGCAGGCCAGCCTGTGTTCTCTCGAGCTCATCTGGGTTTTTTTTTTTAGTTTACTTATTTATTTTGGCAGAGAGGCAGAAAGAGGGAGAGAGAGAATCCCAAGCAGGCTCTGTACTGCCAGAGCCCACCCCGGGGCTCGAGCTCACAGACTGTGAGATCGTGACCTGAGCCAAAATCGAGTCGGATGCTTCACTGACTGAGCCAGCCAGGCCCCCCTCGTCTGGTTTTTGAAGGGAAACTAGCGGGGAATTTCCGGGAGTCGGGATCGGAGCAGGACCCAGGGTTGGCTCAGGCAGTGGTGCTCAAAGCATAGCAGCATCTGGAGGTCGATCATCTGCGTTTCCAGCAAGTTCCCAGGTCATCATCCGAGCTCTCAGCCCAGCGCCGCCTTCTCTTTCTCCGCCTTAGCTGACGGAGTTCCCTCCGGCTTTTGGTTCCGGTTTCTGCCTACTCAGCCCATTCAGCTCCTTCCTCCACCCTCCCCGACCTGCCCCGATTTCCTCTTTGGTCCTCACGCACGAGGAACCCGATGAAGGCCTTGAGACTTTGAGACCATGACCTGAGCTGAAACCCAGAGTCCAACTTTCCAGGGTGGCCCTTGCCAGTTGCTTTGGCCACCAGGACCTCAGTTGTTTTGGCCTCAGTGAATTGAATTTCTGAATCAGGCTACCCATCTCTCATCGCAAGTCACCTCTTCCAGGGAGCCTTCCCAGACCACCCAGTGTTGGTCAGGTATTGCTCCTGAACCCTGTGCTTACCCCTCCATAAACGGTCCATTTCCTATGAGGGGACTGTGAGCCCATCAGGGAAGGGATCATGCCTTAAAGGGCTCAACTTCCCGAGTCCTCTGGGTGTCCTTTTCAAAGAGGCCAGCAGAGGGCGCCTCAGCCCCACGATTCAGCCTCTGGGCTGCAGAGCCTGGCCGCCGCTCCTGTCCTCAGGAGGCATCTGGACTATGGTGAGGGGCTCCCCTTGTTGTTTGAAAACGGGTCACCTGTGATTAAGAGCCCAGGACTTGGGCCATATGTTCCTAACTGTGAGATCTTGGGCTTGGCCATTTGCCCATCAGACCCTCAATTTTCTCTTCTACAAAGTGGCTACAATAATGCCTCTTAGGATTTTGTATTTAATAAAATGGTCACATGAAATCCTTAGCCCAGCCTGGCTCAGGATTCGTGCGTCTGCCACTGACTAGCTTGGCGACCATGAACTAGTGATTTCACCTCTCTGTGCCTCTGTTTTCTCATCTGTGGAATGGGAATAATTTTAACTACCTCTTCATAGGGCAGTTGTGAAAATTAAAATAATACATATAAAACATCCAAGAACGGTGCCGGGCATGTGCTTGCGCTATATTATAATTTTCCTTTTATTATTATTATTATTTTATTATTATTACTTGGTGATGAAGACTATGGTCGGTGTCACATTGTAGCTGATCGTGGGTCCAGAGTGTAGGCAACTCCACCGTGCTCTCCTAAGCTCTCCCTGCTCCCCCCGACCTCATGCTCCGGGCAGGGTCACGCTCTGTGTCCCAGCTTCTGGGAAGGGTCGGTTGAGGCTTTTGGCCCAAGCTGGGGTGCCCGGTAGCATCTGGAAACTGGGTCCCCTGGGTCAGACTGCAGCTCACAGCAGGAGCGGGAGCCTGGGGTGCCCCCGAGAGGCCCCCATGCCTACACCACCCCAAGACCGAGACTGCCCTGGGTCCTTGCACAAGCCCTGCTCTCTGAGGTGGGACGCGGGGTCACCATGTCAGCCTTACAGCCAAACCTGGGGCGGGGGGCTGGGCTGCATGCTCCCTCCATTGACATAAAGGGGCAAAAGAAAAAGAACAAACCCCGTGTCTTCTTTTCCCCCCTCAGGGCAGGCTGCTAGAGCAACATCTCCATCCATTAAGGACAAAAGTCCACATTTTGGAGCTGGATGGTCTGGCTTTGAACTCTGACTTTACTTCCTACCAGCTGTGTGACGTTGGGCGGGTGAATGAGCCTCTCTGAACCTGTTTCCTCATAGTGATGCCTGGGGGATGGAAGATGTCACGTGGGCGTTGTATGTGTGCCTGTCGCTGTTGTTTCCGAGATTCTGTGTTTGTGTTCAGTTAAACAACACAAGATTAGGGTTGACCCTTGAACAGCGCGGGGGTTCGGAGCACGGGCTCTGCATGGTGGAAAGTCTGCCCACAACTTTAACTCCCCCAAAGCTTTAACTCCTTCTGGCCCACTGTTGACCAGAAGCCTTACTGAGAACATAGGCAGTCGATGGACACGTGTTTTGTAAGTCATATGTACTACACGCTGTGTTCTTACAATAAAGTGCGCCAGAGAAAAGAAAATGTCAAATCATAAGGGAGTGTGTAGGGGCCACGGGCGGGCCACCCCAAGATGAGCCACTTCAGCATGAAGATTATTTAAAATTTTTTTAAGTTTATTTATTTATTTTGAGAGAGAAGGAGACAGACAGCGAGCAGGAGAGGAACAGACAGGGAGAGAGAGAATCCTTACCAGGCTCTGTGCTGTGGAGCCTGAAGTGGGGCTTGAACTCACGGACCGTGAGATCGTGACCTGAGCTGAAATCAAGAGTCAGACACTTAACCGACTGAGCTGTCCAGGTGCCCATGGCATAGAGATTGTTTTGAGCCGATGGCAATTGAGACCTTGAGGGCTCAAGAGAAACATTGCCCCTCCCATAACTACATAGAAGAATCTAAATGGGGGTCTTTCCCCGAATCAGGACTATTACAGAAATAACTTTTATCTGAGCGACCCGTCTGTATGGCAGGAGAGACTCTAACTGCCAAACACCTGCTCCTCCTGCCGCCCTGTGAAGTGCATTCCTTTCCTCGGAAGGCCCAGACCCCTGCCCTTTCTCTTTAGCTCAGGTGACGTGTGTGTCTCATCTTGTCTGAATGTCTTTGGAATCTCTACGCCTCTGTGGATTCCCCGAACGCACTCTATTAAATTTTATTTTCTTCCGTTAATCTGTCTTAGGTCAGTTTAATTCTTAGTCCAGCTGGAGGGACTCTGGAAGGGGGACAGGAATGGCCGCTTCCCCAACAGAAGAAAGGATACATTCGGAGTGCTTTACCGTATTTACTGAGAAGAGAAATCCACATGGAAGTGGACCCCTGCAGCTCAAACCTGTGTTGTTCAAGGATCCGTTGTGTATTCTCGACATGAGCTGCGCGCCTGACCCTGAACTTCACGTGCTCCGGTCTCTGAGTGGAGAGGTGGGGCTGCTGCCCTTGGGATAATGGGGAGGCTCCTCGGAACACTAGCCCTTTCCTGCTGTGACAATGCCACACAGCACCACTGAGAGGTGGCGTCATCATGCCCATTTGTAGGTAAGAAAAGTGAGGTCCCAGAAGGTGGAATGACTTGTTCAAGAGCCACATCTGCAAGACCAGGTGGGTCAACAGCTGCCTCTGGGATGGAGGAGGGGGCACAAGAACAGGGACAAAGTCTTGCCCTTGACCCTGACTGCCATCCTGGCATACGGCTCAGTGCATAACACCAAGGGGCGCCGTGCACCTTGCAGAACCTCCTCTGGTCCCTGGTCCCCCTGGGGCCATCCTGCTGAGCTGCAGCTGCGTCTGACTACAGATCTCTCTGAGGACAGTTCCGTGAGGACAGCACCACAGCTGGTAATGACCAACTATGCCCATCACTGGCCTCCTGGGAACTGGGCCCCCCTCCAAGCCGTTGGCTCCAGCACCCCCTCCAACCTGCTTTCTGTTTCTACAATGTCTTGAGTGTGCCCCAGCTGTCTGTGCTGTGAATTTACTTCTCAGGATGACCTTGAGCTTGGCAGAAGACAGGGACAATAGGAATCTAATAAGTGCGTGGGTGGTCGGGCAGATGGATGGTAATCGGCTGTGCCGCTAGGATTCTTGGTGAGGCAGCTTCACCTTAGAATACTGTATAAGGGCCTGAGCTGGCAAGGACAGAGGCTCAAGTTGAATACTGAACAAGTGTGGGTGACCCAGGGGGGATGAGAGAGTAGGAGGCTGTAATGGAGAAGTGACAGGCCCGTGTTCAAACCCTGGCCCAACCACCGTATAAGTGACCAACACAGCTCCCATGTTCTGTTTTTCCCGGTGACATGGAGTCTGTTTCTCCACTCCTTACCTTGACCGAAAGGACAAGTGACTTCTAGGTCAAGATGCTGGGAGGTTTTGCCCACCTGCACGGACTTCTTGGACCCTTGTAACCATCACGTGACGTGAGGCTGTGCCAGAGCTCCGGCCAATGAGGACCCCGTGGGGGACAGGACCCCAGGTCAGTACTTGCTAACCCAGCAGACGGCAGCCTCGCGAACAAGCCAAGTCCAGCTCAGACCGACTCTGTGCAGCCCCGGCCCACGAGCTATCATACGGGCTTATCATCTTCAGCCACTAAGATTTTTGTTTTTTTATGCAGCAATAATTTGTTGATACAGCCATTTATAGTTCAATGACCACGGTCAAATCGCTTACCCTCTCTGAGCCTCAACTTCTTTTTTTTAATTAAAAATTTTTTGAATTTTTATTTATTTTTGAGAGAAAGAGAGACAGAGCATGAGCAGGGGAGGGGCAGAGAAAGAGGGAGACACAGAATCAGAAGCAAGCTCCAGGCTCTGAGCTGTCAGCACAGAGCCCGATGCAGGGCTCACTCATGGACTGTGAGATCATGACCTGAGCCAAAGTTGGACGCTTAACTGACTGAGCCACCCAGGCGCCCCTGTGCCTCGATTTCTTTATCTGTGAGATGGGCATGCAAGCAGCCAATGGCCCAGAGGTTGCTGTAAAAGCAACGCCCTCATCTTTCCTTATTTTAAAAGATTTTATTAAGTAGTCTCTACACCCATCGTGGGGCTCGAACTCACAATCCCAGGATCAAGGGTCACACGCTCCGCCGACTGAGCCACCAGGTGCTCCTCTCCCAGATTGAAATGACGGAAACAACAAAGGACTGCTTCTCGCCCTCACTTCCGGTTGATGGCAGGCGGGCTGGCGGCTCCGCTCATCACGGTCGGTAGAGTCCCGGGCTGGCCAAGTCCCCGTCCTGAGCAGCATGCTGCACGCCAGAGACACCGGCGGAGACTTGCTCTGGGGCTTGACTGCTCGGTCCGCTCAGACGTGACCAGCCTGGCACCTCCATTCCCAGCTGATGGCCCCCAGCGCCCGGGGCGCCGGGCAATGCCAGCCTTCAGGCCCGGAGAGAGCCGGAAATAATGGGCGAACGGCATGTGTATGCGGGAGCAGTTTTCTCTGCTTTTCCCGTCCAGGGAAACCGAAACAGGGGTGAGAGCCGTGCTGGTAGAGGGGATCGCCGCAGCTCCGTTCATTGAGCACCTACTATGCATCATTGAGCCCTCAGCCTCATCTGACAGAGGATGTGGCTGACAGCTAGAGAGCCTGCCTCGTGTGGCCAGGTTGGTGGCAGACCCGGAGTCGGATCAGGCTTTCCAGAAACAGGGCCCACTGGTCACTGCCATCGCTGGAGTCCCATCAGCGACCGTCAGAAAAGCTGTCCGTTCCTGCGCTTTTCATGCCCCGCCCCTTCCGGTTTCATGGCCGAACCTTCCCCTATGGGAATTCGGTGTGAGCCCGGAGTTTTGGGGTTATCTGACGCCCAGCAGACTGATTGCAGGCTCTTCCTCTTTGCGAAGCCGTTTGTAACACTCACCACCGTCGAGAGCACCCACTGCAGGGTGTTGAGGATTTCATCACGGAAACCTCTCCGCGGCCCTCCCGTCATCGTCCCCATTTACGCAAGTGGGAACAGGTGCACAGAGAAGTCCAGTGTCCCGTCCAAGGTCACGCTGCTGGTGAAGAGCTGGGCCCGGAGCCCCGGCAGCCCGGCCCCGGGTCTCCCCTGTTAACTGCTGCGCTGCAAAGAGTCTTCCCGCCCTGGGCTTGTCTGATGCTCCCCCATCACTCATGTGGGCGTGCGTGCATGCACCCCCCAACCCACCCCCACACACCCCTCCAACACCACCACCACCAAACCTGAAAGATGGGCAGGGCGGACTTCCTCCTCCCACCCTATGAATGTGAGCCATGTTCAAGGTCATACCGTTGGTCGCCTGGTCCTGAGAACAGCGCCCTTTGCACACTTGGGGGCTCGGGGGGTATGCGGTGTAGGCAGCGGAGTTCCGATCAGCGACTGCTGTGATATGAACCACCCCAAAACTGCATGGCAGGAAACAACCATTTCGTAATGCTGACAGACTCTGGAATCGGAGAAGGTGCCATGAACGGGGCGGCTCCTCTCTGTGCTGACCTGTCTGGGGCCTTAGAGGCTGAAGAGTAAAAGCCGGGGTGACTCAACTGCCGGGCACTGGACTCGTTCGGAAGCACCTCCCTTCTTCCCTCAATGGCAGTTGGTGCCACACTCGGTTGGGCTGCTGACCAGAGCAGCTGCCCACGACCCCTTCTCGTGGGCGGGGTTTCCTCATGGCCTGGTGGCTTCAGGGTCGGTGGGGTCTTACGTGGTGTTTCCACAGTGAGTGTCCCAGCCAACGAGATGGAGGTCACGCGACCTGTCCTCACCCAGCATCCCTTTGCCACGGCATTCTGACGGCTGCTGACCAGCCACCAGCCTGCCCAGGTTCAGGCCCAGACGCTATGTCTCCATGCAGCCCCAGGGCCACGAGACACTGGGACAGAGAACGTGGAGCTCTAATAGGATTTGGCTCCGGTTAGCATTGACCCCCAAGCATCCCGTCACCACCTCGTGGCCAAACTCTGGGTCTGGTTCTGGAGCTTCCTGCTCTCATCCTGGAGGAAGTGCTCCTGGCGGCCAGCAGGGGGCGCCCAATGCCCTTGTCCTGGGTGGGTTCAGAGGGGACAAGGGGGCACGACCCTGGTGGCCTCTCCGGACACCATCGCCCAGCAAGGAGCCCTGGAGGGGGACCCAGCTGTGTCCACATCGCGTCCGTCCCGCTGGGCAGTCTCCACCACAACAGCCTGTTGATGGCTTTCCCCGCTTTCCACCAGCTGTGACGGCCCTGCAGCACCCCCTCAGGGAGCATGGGGGGGGGGCAGGAGGATGCGGCACCGCCTTTGCAGCTGGATAGATTGCGAGGCTGGGTAAATCCCCCTCCTGAACTTGAGATTTCCCAGTCACAAGAGTAAGGGGGTTGGGCCACAGGACCCCCCAGTTCCCAGAACTCCAGCGAGCACCTGAATTTCTTCTCAGGTGGGGATACCTCACCTCCCGAGGCTGACTGCAGGCTCCCTGAGGACAGGTTCTGTCCTCTTGACTCTGGGCCAGGCCCTTTGCCACTCGGGGCCTCAGCCTCTTATCTGGAAAATGGGGATGCTGACAATATCTACGTCAGGGAGTCGTTGGGAGGTAGAGAGACTCACCAAAGCACCTGGCATCTTAGTAGGTGGTCAGCACGGCTGCTGGCCTTCTTCCTCTGCTGAGGGTGCTCCCTGAGCCCATGGAGGTAGGTTCACTTGGGTCTCCTGGGGGTTTGGGGAGAGTGTGGGTGGTTGAGTGCAATCCATCGCAGGGACTTCTAGATGCAGTCCCCAGAGCAGGCCTCCTGGGACTGCCCTCCTAAGGCTACGAAGTGAGGTTTCTGAAAATACCCCTTGTCTTTATAAGGTGCCCCACTTGACCGAGGCCTCTGTCCGAGGTGCATTTGCTATGTGGGCGCCATGTTGGATTGTAATGGTAGGCGGGCATCAGGCCCGGGACCCAGGGAATAGGCTGGGGACTTCTCACAGGAGCACCAGGCAACCCCTCCTAGGAGTGAACACCTACTGTGTGCCAAGGTCCTGACTCTCCATGTGGGGAGGGCACCACCACCTGGTCTTGGAAGGACCTCCTCTCCTGTTGTCCTCTCTGCTCCTCGCTGCTTGGCCGCACAGGAGCTGTGATAATGCCTGCCGTGTCCCCTCACTGCCCTCCCCATGCCCCAGAGGGACCCCGCCAGGCCAGCCTTGCTCACCCTCCTCTCTCCTTCCGCCCTGCCTCAGCCTCCCCACTGCCACATCATGGCAGGTGCAGCCCCCAGGAGCATTGACTTGGCCTCACTGACCGGCCAAGATTTGTCTAGAGGGCGGGGGCTAGAGCGTCATGGGGCCCCAACCAAGGAACTTTATTGGCAATAGAAATCACTTATCCTTCCTAAACATTCCTTCCTCTCAGGTTTGACCTGTGAGCCTGGGGCCTGATTGGAAGTGTTTGAAGAAGCAGCATTACCTGTTGAAAGTACAGCGTGCCGTGGCCATTGGGACACACAGGGGTCAGAGGGCAGGGGTGAGGGGAGAGTGGGGGCCTCAGGGAGCAGGACTTCTGTTTTGGTGAATCAGCCCTTAAACTTTCCAGGACTGTGGGGAGCCTTGCCTTTGGTGCAGCCAAGGTGCCTGATGTCAGGGCCACCACATTTGGGCGTGTGGGCCAAGCGCCGCATGGCCTCAGGGATGGCGTCCAGACAGGCTGTGTGTGGTGGTGGCCCTTAAATCGTGCACTGTGGCCACCGCACCTGGTGACCTGTCAGTGCTGGTCTGGCCCGTGGGACGGTTGGAAGCCTCTGCATTCCAATGACCGGCAGGAAGGACCCTCCACGTCCCCTTTGCTTTAACTGTCCAGTGCACCTGAGTGCCTGCCTCAGTTTCTCTGGACTAGTCCTTGATCCCCTGCTTATCTCTTATAGCAGAGAGGGGCTGGGTCCTCCTTTCTGGGCCCAGGCAGCTGAGACATGGCCCCAAATCACAGTGCCGCCAGCCCCTAACTCTGAGCAATGCCTCCACCCGGACACGGCTGTCCAGGCTCCGGCCCGATGGACCTCTGATGGGCTGATGTTTGTCCCAGTTGGGCCCACGCTGGAACAAAACAGAAGCTCCAAATTTCAGCTCTGCCGCTTTCTCTCTGTGTGATCACAGGCCTGCCTCTCATATCCTTCCAAATCTCAATTTTCTTGTCTGCAAAGTGGGAGTAATATAACGCTCGTATAGGGAACCTGTGGGTGAATCGTGGGGGCCCAGTGACGGGGATGGAGCAGACACATGGCCGTCGTCAAATTCTCTTCCCCGGGAGGGTCAGTTTTCGCACGTCTGTCCCACCTCGACCTGACTCCCTTTTCCCTCAATTCAGGACAGTCAGTGTAGAGGGGGCCCCTGAGATCCTCAATTCCAAGGTGGCTGTTTAATCTCACCTATGCATTTTTAATGAACTGACTTGGCCTGGTAGGGATTTTCAGCGGATCTATTTAAATGACAGATAAGAATCAATTGCCATTAGCCTGGCCATCATTCATGTAGATGGGGTTTTCGTACTGTTCGCTTTTGCTTTCTTTTTATTATTTTTTTTTATTTTATTAAGTTTTTTTAATGTTTTATTTATTTTTGATACAGAGAGAGACAGAGCATGAGACGGGGAGGGGCAGAGAGAGAAGGAGACACAGAACCGGAAGCAGGCTCCAGGCTCTGAGCTAGCTGTCAACATAGAGCTCGACGCGGAGCTCGAACCCACGAACGTGAGATCTGACCTGGGCCGAAGTCGGAGGCTTAACCGACTGAGCCACCCAGGCGCCCCGATTTTATTAAGTTTTTAATGTTTATTTTTGAGAGAGAGAGAGAGAGAGAGAAACAGAGAGCAAGAGGGTGAGGGACAGAATGAGAGAGAGAGGGAGACACAGAATCCAAAGCAGGCTCCAGCCAGACTCTGAGCTGTTAGCACAGAGCCTGATACAGGACTCAAACCCATGAACCATGAGATCATGACCTGAGCCAAAGTCAGATGCTTAATGAACTGAGCCACCCAGGTGCCCCTATTTTTTATTTGAGAGAGAGCATGCGTGCATGTGAGTGGAGGAGAGGGGCAGAGGAAGAGGAAATCCTAGGCAGACTCTGTGCTCAGCACCGAGCCCAATGTGGGGTTCGATCCCATGACCCTGGGATCAGGACCTGAGCTGCAATCAAGCATCGGATGCTCAACCTACCGCGCCACTCAAGTGCCCTGCTTCCGTTTTCTTAAATGTTTTACATTTATTTATTCATTCAGTAAATGTTAGCTAAAGGCCCACAGTGTGCTGGGCTCCGGGCGGGTCCTGAGGATGCTGGTGAACCAGGCAGGCAGGTGGCTCGGTGGATGGAGTTTAGGTACACTTGTGGGCATGGATGAAATCCAAGTAACACACAGATAGATTACATAATTACAAATTGCATAAATCCTTTGGAAGAAACAAGCTCATTTGCTTTATTAAAGCTTACATGACAAAGGTAAGTTCCAGCCAAGCCATGGAACCTGAACTTTTGCTAGCATAGTGTAACGAAAATGAAAATAACCTGACCTGCTAAGGCTGTATATGTAAATGAGCTCCTTATGTAAATGAGCTCCTTCACTCCTTACTGAAGTCCTCATAGCGGAGTGTCTTTATCTCCATCTTACAGAGGAGCACACAGAGGTCAAGGGGTCAAGTGACTTGCCCGAGGTCACATAGCTTGCAAATGGAGCCACATTTGAACTTGGTTTTGTTTGATCTTTGAGGGCTGTAATTACAGACCTCATTGCCCAGCCATGGGGCTGGGCTCCTGCTGCTGTATTTGTCTGGCTGGTAAGCCTAGGCAGGGAGCTCCTAAAGGCTGGAGGGCTGAGGGGAGCAGCAGCTGGGAACCCCCCTGGGGATGAGGTCGCCCATCTGAGCTGGAAGAGGGGGTGGAGGTGAGGGGTCCATGAGATCCGGGAGGAGCTAATGCCAAGGCCTAGTGCAGAGGCCTGTCTCATAACAGATGGGAGCCAGTGGTGTCTGTCTCCAGCCTCCGCCTGTATGCCAAAGCTAAGTGAAGGTGATGGGGTGTGGATGGGGTACCCAACGGCCTCTACACAGCACCTGATGGCCACATGTCTCATGCTTGGCCTTGACTGCTCACACTTTCAGGGCTGCAGACAGGCGGTCTTGGAGGTTGGGAGCCCAGAACCTGAACTTCCTGCTTCAGGACCACCTGCTCCCGGACGGCCTCAGTCCTATCCTCGCGGGTAAGAGCCTGGGCTCTAGAAATTAAAATACCTACAGATACAAATTTCAGCTTCCCACCTTCTAGCCACGTAACTTTCGGCAAGTTACTTCTCTGAGCCTCAGTGTCCTCATCTTCCACATGGGCGTCATCAGATCTGCTTTTGAGATCTTGGGAGAGGACATAAGATGGTATATAGCGCAGTGTTTCCCCCAGCTCCTGGATGATCACATACGGTCAGTGGATGAGCGTAAAGCCAAATCCTCGTCTTCCAGGAACTTGGGGTGTCCGCACCGCCCCCAGCTGATGGAAAGAGTCTGCAAAACAAAGTAGGACCCGCAGATGTTCTTTCTCTGACTTTGTCCTAACCGCACGGGTGCTTCTGTGTGTGAGACTGTTGTCCCTTTGAAGTAGTGACCTGTGGGGCGGCTCTTCCTGGAACTTGGCTTTAAATGTGCTCAGTGGAAGTGCTTCATCTTCTGAAGGTGGATCTGGCCTTTGGAATTAGCAAGGAGTCTTGTAGACCTTAGATTGCTGGCACTGGTTGGGGTTTGTACCCAGAAATGTTGGCAAGGGCGAGAGAGTTACGGCAGCCAGGAGCCAGGAGGGGTTCAGGGAGGCTTGCAAATAAATGCTTGGAGGATGGTTCTATTACGGGTCAGGAAGAGAACCCCTGGGCCTTGAGGTACCAGGCGCCCTTGGAGGCTGACCTTGGGCAGAGGGTGATGCCCTCCCAGGAATGACTGTCCCCAGACATCCCACTGAGATCATGTCATCTGCAAGTAGACATCCTGCTTGAGGACATTTAAGCCAAAAAGGGAATATATTTTGAGGATTCAGGGTGCTTCAGAAACCCGGAGAGCTGCCCTGGCCTCAGGAGCCGGGCAAAGGTTGGAGACACAGGCATGGCCTCCCTGCCAGCCTGCCTCGCTCTATTTCCATGGACTGTCTCTCTCTCTCTCTCTCTCTTTAATTATGCTAAAGTATACATCGCATAAAATCTTTTATTGCAACCATTTTTAAGTGTCCAGCTCAGGAGCAGTAAGTGCATTCATAGTGTGCATCCGTCACCAGTTTCCAAGACCATTTTATCTCCCCAGACAGACTGTTTGCCCATTAAGCATGCGTCCCCTTGTGCCCCTGTCCTACCCCTGACACCACCAGTCCACTCTGGCTCTCTGAGCTTTAGGTCTCTCTCTCTCTACCTAGCAGAACATTTCCTATCTATCTATCTATCTATTAAATGTTCTTTTATTGAGAGACAGAGCACAAGCAGGGGAGGGGCAGATAGAGAGGGAGACACAGAATCCGAACACAGTCTCCAGGCTCCGAGCTGTCAGCACAGAGCCCAACGCGGGGCTTGAACCCACGAAACATGAAATCATGACTTGAGCCGAAGTCGGATGTGCAACCGACTGAACCACCCAGGGGCCCCGAATAATTTCAAAGTTTATTTATGTTGTAACATATATCAGATTCTCATTTCTCTTCTTCTAATTTAAGAGAGAGAGAGAGAGAGAGAGAGCGAGCAGGGGAGAGGGGCAGAGGGAGAGAGGGAGAGAGCATCCCAAGCAGACTCCATGCTCAGCACAGACCCAATGCGGGTCTTGATCTTACAACCTTGGGATCATGACCCCAGCCAAAAGCAAGTCAGGTGCCCAACCAGCTGAGCCCCCCAGGCAACCCTCCTGTCGTTCCTTTCTAAGGCCGAACGCCACCGTGTGCACGTGCCACGTTGTCTATCCACACCTCCATCTCTGGACAGCTGGCTTGTTTCAGCCTTTCGGCCATTGTGCTTAATGCCAATAGCAATTCCTCTATCTCAGCCTCTCTGTTTGCATCTGGGACCAGACTTTTGCAGAAGGTGTGGGGGGGCTTGCGGCTTTTGCAAGCGCTCAGTTCCAGTCATCCAGCAGAGTCCCAGTTCCAGATTTCTGAGGCAGCGACCGTGACTGCCATGTGCGCACACATTGGCACTGGGTCCCGGAGGCGGTAGTAATACGGTTGTTGTGATCCGCTCCTGGCAGGAGGGGGTGGTTCTCGGAAAGGAAATGGGAGTCGTTTGTGACGGGAACCCTGCGTAAGAAACGCAGCCAGGCATCCCTGGATGGAAATATTTTCATTCCGAGGGGCCTATCTGGAATGTTTCAGTGAGGAGACCAGAACGATGCTATTTTATTAAATCGTCGATCTTTATTAAAAATATTTTTGTACTTGAGAGTAGCCGACACGCAATGTTGCATGAGTTCCGTGTGTACAACACAGTGAATCAACTTCTCTATACGTTACGCTGCGCCCACCGCCTGTAGCACCGTCTGCCGCCACACGATGCTGTCACGGGATCCCTGAATGTGTCCCCGTGCTGTGCCTTTCGGTCCTGTGACTTATTCATTCCGCAACTGGAAGCCTGCACCTCCTTCTCTCTTTCGCCCATTTGGCCCGTTCCCACCGCCCCCCGCCTTCCCCGGAAAGATGCTATTTTAATTTCAACATATTTGCATGCTTTGCGCCTTCTGGCTTATAGTTTTGGGGGTGGAAGTGTGGGGCCTCTGTGAGTCATGCTGGGCCCTGGTCAGGCCGCCATCTTGACCGGATGCGGGGGGCCTGTTTGCTCTGGGGACCAGTTGGCTGGGGGTGTGGGGAAAGGGCGCATCAACCAGCTTCCCAGGCCCTGGAGCAGTGGGGGTCCCCACCCAGCCCTGCCTCTGCCCCGGCACCTCACTCATTCTTCTCCAACTTCGGTTTTGTGAGTATGAGCTGCCATCTAACAGTGTGGCATCGGACTTATCTCTTGACGTTACCCGATCTCAGTTTCTTACCGATAAAATGGCAGATAAGACGCACTGTGCTTTCTTTAGTACGTTGGCAAGGAGGTCACATGAAGCTGATGACCACAGAGCAGGGGTCTTAACCGGGGGCCACTTGTCCTCCCCCCACCCCAAGAGGGAGAAGTGGCAACGTCTGGAGTCCTTTTTGGTTGACACAGCCGGGAAGGGTGGGTGCTGCTGACGTTAGAGGGTGGAGGCCAGGGGTGCTGCCCAGAGGGCCCCGCCACCAGGCTGCTCCGGGCCAGCGTCAGCAGCGCCGAGGGGAGAGAGGCTGGCCCAGAGCAGCCTGGGAGAATCGTTCCTTCTGCATGGGGAACGGCAGGGCGTTGGTCGGGACACACGTAGAAAGGACCCAGTCCCTGTCTCCAGCGAGCGGGGCAGGGCAGAGGGTCTAGCATACGGGGACACCTTCCATACTCTGTCTACATCACAGTGTGGCTTCAGTTCGTGGAAAGCTGGGCCTGTGGCAGGGGTCAGGCCCTGCTCGAGGCCGAGCGGACTCTGCTGGCAAAGCGCGATGCGTGGGGGTTCTTTGAGAAACAGGCTCAGCGGGTAAGTACGCGGCCTTGGGTGAGCACAGCCTCTGTGGGCCAACAGGTGCTTCCAGAATGCTTGGGGAAGCTGCTGCCCTGCAGCCTCACCGGGTGATGTTGCTCCGCTGACCGGTTATCGAATGGATGGGGGAAACACAGGCTACCCTGACCTCTCAGAGTGACCGACGGTTTGGGGAAAAAGGAATGGAGGCGGGTTTATGGAGGTTTTTCTGAACTTGCGGCTTCTGCTCAGCGAATCTTTGCCTCCTCTGCCACCTGGGCTTTGGGGTGGGTGGGGGCACGGAGGAGCCAGAGAAGAGAAGACCCTAGAGACCAGGAGGGGACATTCCAGAGGCATTTATACCCTTCAGAGGATGGGGGGCGGGTGGAGGTCCAGGGTGTCAAAGAAAAACACGGAGGAAGATTCTGCCTCTCCTGCGCTCCTTTCCTGACCTTGGGTGCAGCTTTCTCTGGGAGCGGAGAGCCCGGGCCGGCCCCTCTGGGTGGGTGAGGTGGGAAAGGCAGGAGCCATGAGGCTGCAGCCTCCCGACAGCGGCGACCTCTGCCCTGGCCAGGGCTATCGGGAAGGTGCTGGAAGGAAGGCAAGGGCAGCCGTAGTGGACAGCATTTCTCCTCGCAAGGCCCCCAGAACCAGAAACCAGCCTTCCTGACTCTGGCCATGCTCTCTTAAAGGAAGCGCTCTCCCCGCTGTAATGTCTACAGGTGGAGGGGCCATTCTCCTCCTGCCTGCCTCTTCATTCCTACTTTAAGCCCTGATAATAAAGATAACGAAGCTCTAACAATGATGAGGGCTTCCTGCCAGCGTCGATGACGCAGTTCTGGTGCTTTCCATCTCATTTAATCCTCCCGCACCTCTGTGCCACCTCCCAGCTGGCGCTTGGCCGACCGTCTCCCAGGTGGGAATCCAGTGAGTCGGGCATGTGTTGATCTCCCGGGTGATGGGGAACGTTCAGTCCCGCCAGGGCTCGCTGCACCCTTTGTGCCCTGGGTTCGCTTGGGTGCCTCGTAGAACCAGAGGCTTTGGTTTCCTTCAGACTTTAACTCAAAATAGCCATCTAGTGCACTCTCAGTGCGACCTCGGGCAAGTGGCTTTTCTCTCAGAAACCTGTTTCTCTCTTTGCAAAATGGGAGAAACCTTGTGAGGTTCACATAAGTGATGCATGGAGAGTTTTTAGTGGATAAGACATGTGAGAGCCCAAACCCAGGATCATCTCCATCCTTATCCTCATCATCACCATCACCATCACCATCATCCTCACCATCGTCATCACCATCATCATCATCACCATCATCATCATCCTCATCTTCACCATCATCATCACCATCATCCTTACCATGATCATCATCATCATCACCATCATCACCATCATCATCACCATCATGATCACCATCATCATCATCACCATCCTCACCATCACCATCACCATCATCCTCACCATCATCCTCACCATCATCACCATCACCATCATCATCATCACCATCACCATCATCACCATCACCATCATCACCATCACCATCATCACCATCATCACCATCATCATCATCATCATCACCATCATCATCATCGGCAGGGGTCAGCAAAATTTCGCTGTAAGACCAGACAGCAAATATTTTAGGCTTTGAGGCCCCTACAATCTACTGGTACTAATTCTATTGTCTTTTCAAAGCAGCCAGGGACAAGAAGCAAATGGGTGTAGCTGTGTTTCAATAAAACTTTATTTACAAACACAGGTGATGGGCTAAATTTGGCCTGAGGGCTATAGTTTGCTGATCCCGGATCTCAGGCCTGAGGTTTGACTGCCATTAGCAAAAAGTAGAGCAGGGCCGGGGCCAAGTTTGACGTGAAATGCAAGTGTCTGTGTGTGAATAACTGTCTGTGAGTGCTTGGAGGGCAGGGGCAGGTCTACCTTTGAGACCCCATCCTGGGTTCTCAGGGGCACATTATGAGGCCAAAGTATTTGTGGGTAAATGACTTTTTCTGATGACCAAGTACTTAGGCTTTTAATCAACTCAGCAGATATTTGCCTAAAATCTGGCGGCGATTAAAAAGACAATAAGAATCCAAGCAGAGCCAGGCTCCTGACTGTGCATCCTACTTTCCTAAAAAGCTGTCCTTGTGGGGTGCCTGGGCGGCTCCGTTGGTTAAGCATCCAACTCCTGATTTTGGCCTAGGTCATGATCTCACAGTCATGAGATTGAGCCCCAGGTGAGGCTGTGTGTGGAGCCTGCTTGGGATCCTCTCTCTCTGTCTGCCCCTCCTTCGCTCTCCAGTTTGCGTGCTCTCTCTCTCTCTCTGTTATTCTCAGAAAAAAAAAAAGTGTCTGTATAATCAGAGCCATCATTATTGTCTATCCCCTCGGAGCTGGACTCCAGAGCCCTTTCCCTAAGGTCTCACTTAATCTTTCTGAGAACCCTGTCATATCAGGAAGATTGCTGTTATTCCAGTGGGACAAGGGGGAAACTGAGGCTCAGAGAGACGAGGTCATGCAGCTGGAAAGGCCAGAGATTCAAACATGAAATTCCAACTTCAAAGCATGTGCTTTTCCACGTTCCCTGGTTCAAACTCCCAGTCTGGGGATAAACCTTGACACTCCCCTGTGCCCATGCCCAGTGCTCCTTCCTGGGCTGGTGGGCAGCTGCCAGTGCTTACGTTTTCTGCCTTCACCCCCTTAGAGGCCCCCACCTTTATTCGCACCCCTCCTCCCTTCGCCGCCCTGGCAACTTCCTGGTCCATCAGGCTGACTGGTGATGGATTGCCTGGCCGGCCCTGCCCTGCCCAGCCTGCTGGGCCGGACCCGGTCTCGTCCTTCCTCATGGGCTGCCAGGGGCCGCCCCCTGCGCTCCCGCCCGCTTGCCTAGCAGGTCTGGCAGGTGGATGACTCATACGCCCCGGCCCTCTGCACACTCAGCGCGGGAGCCTGCGCACCCGACCCCTGGATTCCTGCCTGCCCTGCCAGCAGCTGTGACCGACAGGACCCTTCCCCGCCGGTGGCGCCTGACCCTGCCACCTGCACGCCTTTCCCAGAGGGCCAGAATCGGACTGCACAGAATCCAGGTCAGACGTGGGTGTTTTAAACACCTCTGTCCCTCGCCGAGTTGGAGGAGGATCCTTTGGAGGTCACGGGGTATGTGCCTGGGGTTTCTGCTGTCGTTGACACCCTTGGGCTCCGGGCCCAGGGACGCCCAGCTCCCTCCCAGTCAGCGACGGGGCTTGGGGACGCTTTGTGCCAGGCTCCACGAGGAGGACTCTGCTGGGAGCCTCGGAGGACGTGGCCCTGACCCTGGGGGCCACCTGTGGGGCAGGTCAGGGCAGCGTGCGGGTGAGGAACGCAGAGGGAGCCGGGCAGAGGTGTGGCTGCCATGGAAGCTTTCCCAGATTCCCTTCTTGGGGTCACAGAGTTTGATGGTGGCAGCCTGGTACGGCCTTACGGGACACCTAGTTCAATGGCGTCATTTTACAGCTGAGAAAACTGAGGCTCGGGAGGACAGGGAGGATCTCAAAATCACACGGTGAACCAGAGGCAGAGCGGGGGCTGGAAGCCGGCTGCCTCCTCCCTGCACGGGGTCCTTCCTCCCCCCTCGGCGCCCGCTGCCCCCCCCGCGGCCCTCTCCCACCTCCTCCCTGCCTGGCCATGTTGCAGGGAGGAATGCGCCATGCACAGTTTCACAGGCAGGATTTTATGGGCTCACAGGTGGCACATGTTAAAGGTCACCCTGGGTCCTGGCTGTGAGTCCCCGACAGGAGGCTGTTGGAATCTCTCCGGCGGTGCTAAGGTCGCTGCTTTTGGAGACAGCCTCTTACATCTGCGTGGCCGGTGGCCGGCGACGATGACATAGTGCTTGCCGGGTGCCCACTGCGTGCCCAGAGCTTTGCTAAGGAAGCACATCACATGTGCCGTAGCTCATTAGTCCTCCCGACCCCCAGTGAGGCAAGTAGCATTGTTACCATTCTTGTTCACAGCGGAGGAAACGGACTCAGAGAGGCTAAGTAACTTACTTAGGATCTCACAGCTTGGAAAAGGGGAGCCGAGATTTGAGGCCAGTCAGGTCTGGTTCTAGAGTTGACGGACCCCTTAACCCCCTCACTTTCTGCTGCTGAGAGATGATGAGGCTCAGCAGGCTGGGGGGCTGGCGGGGCTTGGCCAGGCTGAGCTTGTAAGGGGGGCGTTTAGATGATTGTGCGTTTCTCTGGCTGGCCTCCCCGGGTTCTAGGGAAACAAACGTTACTCCTAAAACTTTTCTCCCTTCCCTGCTTTGGCTTCGTGGCAGGCCGCTCTCTGCCACACGCGGTGACCCAGCGGCAGAGTCCGGCACAAATGGGTAATGACTTCCAGGGCGGTCTGTGTTGAGTGAAGAGTGAGGGTAAGAGCAAGTGGTCCAGGATTTCAGCACCAAACACCATGGTCAGGGGTTTCTACTGAGCCCAGCCTGGGCCGGAGAGGCAGGGGGTGTGGTGTGGCTGGGCATGGCAGAGGGGACGGGAGGGGCTTGGTCCTGCATCTCCTTTCTTCTCTCCAGGGTCACCTTCCAGAGTGGCCTCTACTAGGCTACACCTGCCTTTGTCTGTCTCTGAAGGGTCCTCTGGTGAATCACAAGGGCAGTGCCTCACCCTATGGCGCCTGTGTATAAAGCGAGCCCACATCTGTTGTCCCGTGCGTCTCACACTCACCTGGGGGAGCTGAGCAGGGCAGGTAGGATGAGCCCTGTAATTGAGGGGCAGAGGCTCAGAGAGGTGAGGTGACCTGCCTGAGGTCACACAGCTAAGAGATGGCAGAGTGGGAGGCTCTCCTGGCTCCTAACAGAGTGTGCCAACATGAAGCTGGCCTCTCCTCTCCACTTTCCTCTGGAGGATCCAGAAATTTCTAAGGTGAGGCTGCCTCCCCAGCTTTTGGCCAATGAATCAGAATCTCCTGGGGCTTGGCTGGGGACCGGCCACCAGCTCGCTTCTGTCCCTTTGAGGGCCGAGTTCCTTGGGGAGCGATGGGAGCATACTCTCCCCCTGGGTGTCCTCTGTTAGTGGGACTTTGGGGTCTTCGGGGGGGTGGCTGGTCTGACTCCTTCACATCCCTACCACCTGGAAGGTGAGAAGAATCCCTGATAACTTCATCCAGGGCTTCCTCTCAAAGACAGTCTCACGGGTGATTTCATTCTGTCCTCTTCTCCTCCTCCTCCCAATGATTAATAGTAATAATAATAATAATAATATCAGTAATGCTGACTACTAGTATTGCCACCATGACTACATTGCACTTGTCGGGCACTCACCAGGTGCTCAGCTCTATGTCCCGTGTCCTGCATGCCACCCTCATAGAGTCGTCCTGACAGTCCAGGTTTCACAGATGAGAGAGCTGAGGCACAGAGAGGTAAAGTCACTGGCCCAGGGTCACACAGCTGGCCCATGGCACTGAAATCATCGTTCGGAAAGTCGAAAGCTCATGTCACCCAAAGTCACCATCCAAACTCGTGTGCTAGGTTCCTGGTGCAGCCAAGAGTGGGGTGGGGGTGGGGGGCTGGCTTGGCTTGGTCGTGTCTGGCTTTAAGCTCCTCCCACTCTGTGCACCTGGCCGGGCAGGGCTGCGCTGGGGACTCGAGAACCACAGGTTTTGGTTGCTTTGCCTCTAAAATGCTATGGGACACTCTGGGCATGCCACTCACCCTCCTGGGGCTGGGGCCACCCCGTCTGGGTGGAGGGGCTGATAATTTCTCCCCTGTGACCTGACCGAGGGCTGTGGGTTGCAGTCATGGCTGGGGATGCCTGTAAAACCCTGACTCGGCGCACGGGTAGGGAACCAGCATGAAGTGACTAATTACCCAAACAGCGTCTCCGTCCCCTCGGTGCCTGGGACAGGCTTGACATTTAATCCCCACAATTACTGGGGATGAAAGAACTGGAGCTGAGCTCTGCAGCGAGGAGGCCGAGGCTCAGCGGAGCAGCTCGCTCAAGGTCACAGGGCTAGGAGGTAGGGAAGCAGGGCTTTGGGACCAGTCTGTGTGTGGCCAGAAGAGAGCGCCCCCCCCAACCCTCATGGGAGACAGCCCCCTGGAGATGGGGGGGGCTCAGGGTTTCTAGTCCCAGAGAAGCAAGGGAGTTCATGGTGGGGATACTCACGGGAGCAGGACCCCAGGAGCTTAGCAGGTGGGTCCAAGGTAGGTGAGGTGGTGCTGCCATGAGGTGAATTCCTAGCTCCCCTGCTCACGGCTCCCCCCACCTTGCCTTCCAGCAGACTGAGAGGGAGCCTCTGTCCCCATCATTCCTGGTCTCATGGACAGAGCCACCTCTTGTTCCAAGGGGATCAGGAAAATAGGGAGCTCTCCTGGGTATTGGGACCTGCTCTGTAGGTAACCTTGACCCCTGACCCCTGCTGCTGGACCAGCCGGACCCAGCTCAGCCACCGCACAGAGACTCCTGATGCCCCAGCAGAGGGAGGGGAGGCAACGGGGCTGGGTAGCAGCCCTGCCCACCTCCTCCTTCCCCACCGCACCCCGTCCCCTGGCTCTCTGGAGCGCTGCCGTGGTGAAATCTGACAACCATTCATTCTATCTGATATAAAGGCTTCCAATGTCGTGGTCTGAGACAGGCGGAGGGTGGGGAGGGGACCTTGGGCTGGAGCCAGGAGGCTGCCTCTGCTCTTGTTCCATTCTTCACGCCCCATGTGACCTTGAGCAAAGCTTTTGTCCTCTGAGGGCCTCAGTCATCCCCTCTGTGGATGGAGGGGGTTGGCTTGGATCATTCCTGAGGGCCCTTTCAAGCTCTGGAAGTCTCCGAATTGCTCACACAGAAAGCCCCAAGGTGCCCTCTGGGCTCTTTGCCAGCCGTCCCTCCTCCCACGTGACCATGAGGCCTGAGAGCATAGGAATGCGGGGAGGCTTGCGTTTGCTTTTCATGCGTGGCCACCTGGCAAGGACTGGAGTGACCATCACAAAAACCTGTTCCTCTTTAGTCTGGCTGATTCCGGAATATATCCAGGATGCCCACGACTGCCCAGGTGCAGGAGGGCCCTCCGCCTTGTTGTTAGTGGGAGGAAAGTATGGACTTTAGGGTCGGACTGAGTTCCAGTCCCAGCTCTGTCCCTTCTGGTGTGTGGACTCGGCCTTAGGGTACGTATCTGAAATGGCAGATGCTAATACTCAACTCGCTGAAGCGTCGAGCAGGTTAAGTGTTATCCCAGGCAGAGTGCTTGGCTTGGTGCATAGTAAGTGCTCAGCAAAAAGAAGGACACGTCCCTGGCCCCGGGGCCTCCGGTCCCCCTTCTCAGCAAACAAATAAGGCTCCAGAGTGGCAGGACACCTCAGTGGGCTGCCCAGAACCTTCATGCCGTGAACAGATGTGTCCAGATGTGCTGGGGATGATACCATGCTCTATGGTCTTTTCTCTTCCTCTTCCTTAAAATTTCTCTGGAAACTTCACAACTGGACCACATGCCTCAGTGGCTTCTCTCTTGAGACTGCTGGGTTCTTCATCCCTGAGTCTTGCTTCCCCCACAGGAAATTGGAAACCCCATGCTCTGGCCAGAGAGTAGCAAGGAGGGGAGCAGCCTGCTTCCCCCAGATCCTTCCCTAGATTCCAGCTGGCTGGCTCTAGCCACTGATCAGAATTCATGAGGTATGAGGATTGGCGGGTCAGCGTGAGATCTCTTAAATTAACTGCAGAATTAGACCCGTTAACATTCAAGGCTCCTGGCAGGTGGTCCAGAATTCTGAGATGACACTCAGGAAATAGATTGGGGTCAACTCTGACGCAACCGTGTCCCCAGGTCCAGTCCTGGAGCCACTGGTCAGGGAGTTTACTACACTGGGTCTATTTTGTGGTTGCCCACAGTTCAGAGACGTGTGGTTTGGGATGGAGCACATGAAATTCCCTGCAACGTGTGATTTCAGGCAAGGGGGTCCTTGCTTGATCAGACTACATGCTGCTGCTTTTAGTAAGTTGTCTCAAAGCTCATCCAAGGGTACTTCTTTGTTCCCTCTCCTAAAAACCAGCATACTGTTCCCTGCTTTCCCTGGAATTCTGGCCAGGGCTGTTCCCAGTTAGCAGAGAAACCGTATCTAGCTTCCTCCTGCCTCACTGGGTGGGAGAAGTAGTGTCCTCTAGTCCCCTTTCTCTTGCTTTTCAATTGTATTCATCCATCCATCCATCCATCCATCATTTATCTATCCATCTATCCTTTCTTCCATCCATCCATCCATCCACCATTTATTCATCTATCATTCATCCATCATCCATCAATCCATTATCCATCTATCCATCATCCATCCATCCATCCATCTATCCATCATCTATCCATTCATCATCCAGTGATCCATAATTCATCCATCCATGTGTCTATCTGTCTATTCAGGTGTCCATCCATCTGTCCGCCATCCAACAATCCATCCATCTATCCATTTGTCTGTCCATCCACTCTTCCATCCATATATCTATCCATCCACCGATTGACCGTTTCTTGAGTGTCCACTTTGTGCCGGGCACTGGATCCTGGAGATAACAGCTCTGTGCAAAACAGACATGAGCCTGCCCTCAGGCAGATTACAGGGCAGCAGGAGCAACAGACAATTTAACAAGAAAAACAGTACTTGGTGCTCCTGCCTTATAGCCTCTGTTTATTGGTTTTCTTATGTGTTGCATGGGATGATGGCAGTGCCTATTTCATGGGATTTTGGTGAAGATTTGATGAGACAGTACAGGTGCAGTGTTGGCCCAGTACCTGGCATGCAGTAAGTGCTCAATAAATTGTGTCTATGATGAGAATGATGGCCACGATCATGATGAAGACGACGATGATGGTGAAGGTCATCCAAACCAGGGCCTGGCACTCCCCAAGCAACCATATGTGTCCCTGAGCTGTACCTGGCAGAATGGCTTTCCTGAATGGCAGCAGAAGGTACTAGGGGAATGACGAGGGCAGGCCCCATGCCAGCTTCTCAGGGTGGGGCATGCATGGTGTGGATGCGCCATCTGGAAGCAGGGGCTGAGGGCTTCTTGGGAGAGCTCAGGCCAGCATAGCTGCCTGGCTGGTTTGCCCAGGTAGGAGTTGGTTGTGAAGCTTCTCAGGGCAAAATAAGCCACGACACCAGGAGCTGTAGATTGTCCTCGCAGGGGCTGGGGTCGGCTGTCTGGAAGCTCCCAGAAGTGAAGGAAGGCAGTGCAGGTGGGGATGAGCCTCTGTGCTGGGAGCTCAGGGGAGACAGCTGGAGCTCGGGGGGAGCAGCCAAAAGTGGTCGGGAGGTCCCTGGTCATCCCCTCTCGCCCTCCCCCAGGGCTGATCGGGGTAGGGGCGTGTCAGTCTCACCTGTCGCTGTGCCTCCAGATCTTACAACAGTGCCAGGCACATCGCAGACACTTATTTGGGGAGTGCCTGGGAGTGTCTGTTGAATGGATGCTGAGGCTCCATTGGGATGGTCTAACGTGACCATCTTGCTGGCTGACGTGGGACAAGCAGCGGTCCCAGAACCAGAGGGAGATGCGTCCGTAGCCTGACTCCACCACCTGCCTGCTCCGGGGGACCGTGGATAAGACACTTCCTGTTTCTGAGCCTCAGTCCCCTCATCTGCAAAATAGGAATTGCAGTCGACACCGAGGGTGGTTGTAGAGATGGGAGACGGTGCCAGGCTTAGAAGGTACCCAATAAAAAGTGATACTGTTGTCATCAGCCGTGTGTCTAGGGTGGTACCCTGAGTTTCGAACCAAGACTGGGGGATGGGGCTGGTGTGGACAGGCTATCTGCTGACCCCCACATTTGAAGTTTGAGGGCGGGGTGATGGGATAGAGTCTGATAGACGGGAATCTATTGCTTTCTCGCTGTGTGACCTTAGGTAAGCTATTCCCTCCCTGTGTCTCTGTCCAAAAGGGGATCTTGAAAGCAAGCCGTCCTATAGAGTCCTTGCAAGAGTAAATGGGATTGTGCATGGAGAGCATGGGCCCTGGCATGTTTCATGTGCTCAGTAAAGGGGAGCTATGCTCACCGAGGGTGGGGGCTCCGGTCCCTCCCTGATATGCTGGGCCTTCCTTTGGAAGTGACCCACCTCTGTGTATCTCTGCTGACACACTGGGTGGATCTCAGAAGGTGCTTATTTCCAGAAGGAAACCCAAGGAAGTCATTTGGCTTAACCTCTTAAGTTCCACGGGGGCAGGACTTGAGTGATCATAACTGGGTGCTACACAGCAACACGGACTTTAGATTGAAATCCCAGCTTTGCTGGGGCGCCTGGGTGGCCCAGTCGGTTGAGCGTCCGACTTCGGCTCAGGTCATGATCTCACAGTTTGTGGGTTCGAGCCCTGCATCAGGCTCTCTGCTGACAGCTGGGAGCCTGGAGGCTGCTTCGGATTCTGTTTCCCTCTCTCTCTGCCCCTCTTCTGCTTGTGCTCTGTTGTTCTCTCAGAAAAATAAATAAACATTAAAAAAAAAATAAATCTCAGCTTCGCTACTCTCCCACTGTGTGACTGTGGGCGTGTCACTGAACCTTTCTGGGTCTCTTTCTTTATTCATAAGATGACAAAGCCGCCCTCCTTGCACGATTTCCCGGGGGCTGAGCACACAGTGGGCCTCTGTGCTGGGAGTGATTCGTGCAGGCTCCTCGGAGGGCGAGAGAGTAGATGTTAATGAACGCTGGGGCTGGTCCAAAAACCCAGTCTATAAAACTCTGGCCTGCAGTTTCTGGTGCATTGCTAATGGGAGTTTATGTGAAGGACACAGTGGGATAAGGGCCCATTGTTCTGAGTGGGGACGGTTTTATGACTCTTAGAAAGCGTCTTTCATCTGGGAGACCAGGGAGCTGATGGGACCTCCCAGCCCTGGGTGGTAGAACCGGAGGATGCTGGAAGTTTCTGGGGCCGGTGCCAGGTGACAGCCATGACCAGGCCCTCTTGCTACAGCCAGGGTAGCTGAGCAGGGGGCTGCAGAGCAGGCCCAGGACCTTCCTTCCTGGAGATCCTCTATCCAGCCCGGCCAGGTCTGCTTGGCAAGGCTGGAGCTCCTTGTGTTCCCTCCCTGCTCCCCTTTCTCATCAGCCGGTGCTGTATCCATAAGGATGAAGATCCTTCCAGAAAAAGCCTGGGCTCTGTGTTCACCGTCAGCTGACTCGCAGCTTCATGCCTGGAAGTCTTGCCCAGCACCGAGCCTCGGGGAGGCACAGTAACCTGATGCCAGGAAACTAAGACCTTGTCTCCTTGTCCTTTCTGCCTCCTTGGCCAGGCCCCAAACGGAGTAATCCATCCTCTGCCTGGCTCAACAGACAGGCCCGAACTTTCTGTCTGTTTATTCCAGGTAGAGGCTGCAGGTGCCCCGAGGAGTGGGTGAGGCTGGCGTCTTACTGTAGCCAGGACCCGTGGGGTCTGGGCTGATGGGCCGAGGACCTGTGTGTGATCACACCTGAATTGATGCCCCCTGGCTGAGTTTGCCCCAGGCTGTGACTCCCCCGCCCCTCTCACCTTTTCTGCTTTGGGAGGTACAGGAAGGTTGGAGCAGTATGTTGGGGATCCCTTGTGCCTTAATTGGTCCCAGAGTCCCTTCCCCCTCCTGCAAGACAGTAGGCGTGGGCAGCGGGCTCTGCCTGGTTAGCAGTCTCTCACAGGCTTCTCTGCTTTCAAGGAATAAAAAATCCGTTCAGGCCAAGTACAAGGCAGGGGGCTCTGTGAGAACACAACAGGCTACACTGATGTACCTTCAAGCTTGCATAGGATGCCTTTGTGCCTCAGTCACCTCTTCTCTAAAATGGGAATGAGGATACCTACTTCATCAGGAAGCTGTAAGAATTAAATGAGTAAATGTGTTAAGTGATACCCAGAGCCTGATACAGAGAGCGCTGTGTGTTTGCTATTATTGCTGCTCTTGTTTTTATTGTGAGCACCTTCCAAGGCTGTATGGTCTCTGCCTCACTACCTTTTACTCTGTTCTGCTGATTTTTTATTGTTTGTTTTATTTTTATTTTTATTTTTAATTTATTTTTTTTGGGCATTTCTGATCCCCTGCCCCGCCGAAACCTCGATTTGAACTCGGCTGTGGTTTGTGGCAGAGTGAACGCTGGCTCTGGCCCTGCATGATTTTTCTGGCTTGGCGTCCACGGTCATTTGACTGACTCCGTCTCTCACCCCTCCAAGCCCAGATTCCTGGGAGAAATGAGCTGATTGGCCAGGTTTCAGTCAGATGTTCACCCTCTCACCCAATCAGCTGTGCTGGCGAGGAGTGGGCGGCCCCGCCCATGGGGGGGTGTTTGGAGGCACATCCGGGCAAGTCCACCCCAGCCTCTACTGAGGCTCCATCCGAGTGGGAGAAAATCTGCCAGCAGTGGTTTGGTGCTTTTTTTCTGCCGACCCACAGGGGCCTTCCTGGAGGTGTTTCTAAGTGATCAGGACAAGCTTTCAGAACTACCGCTGCAGCCGCTGGGAGCCTGGCTGGCTCACAAATAATTGGCCCATTTACAAATTGAAATAGTTGTCAGTTTTAAAAATCAGGGGATTTCCTGGACTTCCGGCTTCTCTTGGGGGCGGGGGGAAGAAAGCTCAGGGGGTTATTGAGCATAGACGCATAGCATCCCCTACAACAGGAGTGACTGCCCGCTCTAGGGGGGTGGGGGGATGTGCGCTCCGGGCCCTGAGGGACGCCCCCACACACCTTTACCTGTGGTGTCCCTTGTCTTGAAACAGTCATAGTTGTCTGGGCTTCTCCCACGGTCATCCCCTTCCTGGTCCCCTGGGTACTGGGGTTTGCCACCTCATTCTATACCCTGCAAGTGGAAATTGCACAAAGAAAAAGAAGAATTGTCTAGCTGTTCAAACTTTGGAATATGCATGTGAACCCAGTTTTGTGCCAAATAGCCCACAACTATGATCTCATTTATAGAGGTAGGGATTGCCACTTCCACCCTCACTCTATAGATGGTGAAGCTGAGGCTCTGACAATTACACAGTGTGCTAGAGATTAGCATAGGGCATCTGACTTTAGACACGACTTTATTTTTTTAAATTTTTTGAATTCTTAAACAAAATTTTTTAATGTTTATTTATTTTTGAGAGAGAGAGAGAGAGAGCACATGCGAGCAGGGGAGGGACAGAGAAAGAGGGAGACACAGAATCTGAAGCAGGCTCCGGGCTCTGAGCTGTCAGCACAGAGCCGGACGTGGGGCTTGAACTCACCAAGGGTGAGATCATGACCTGAGCTGAAGTCAGACGCTTAACCGACTGAGCCACCCAGATGCCCCTTGAATTCTTTTGGGGGGGGGGCAGAGGCAGAGAGAGAGAGAGAGAACCCCAAGCAGGCTCCACGCTCAGTGCAGAGCCTGACACGGGTCTCAACTCCATGACCCTGGGATCATGACCTGGGCTGAAATCAAGTCAGATGCTCAACCAACTGAGTCACCCAGGCAGCCCTAGAAACAACGTTAAACTGAAGGAAAAAGGGCAAGTACCCAGGATTTCCCTCTGAGGCATCCAAGAAGAAAAGTGTTAATTTCATCCTTTTCTCTGGATATTTAGTGTGTATTTGCTAGAAACAAGGGCCTGTTCCCTCGCAAGCAATCATAATACAACCATCAAAGGCAGGAAATGCACATGATACATTCGCACCATCTCATCCTCCTCCCTCGAGAGGCCTACAGGTGTCCCAATAGCGACCTTTGTATCAAAAGGACCGAGTTAGGACCACACCCGGCATTTAGTCATCCAGTCTCTGGTTCCCTTCAGTCTGAAAAAGTTCCTCGGTCTTTCCTTGACTTTTGTGACCTTGGCATTTTGGAAGACCCTCAGTTCGGATTTGTGTGACGTTTGCTCAGGATCACGTGAGTTGTGCGCCTTTGGCAGGGACGTGGGGAGGGGTGGTCATGCCTTTCTATGCACATATCCCATCAGGACCCTTGCGGTGTCCAGATATCACCCTGCTGGTCATGTCCCCAATTTGACCACTTGGGGGAAGAGCTGTCTGTGAGGTTGCTATTTTCCCCTTTCTGGTTAAGAAGTGTTTTGCGGGGCAGTGCTTGAGACGGTGTCAATAACCACTCCTGGCCTCCAATGTACTCATTTGCTTATTTACTTATCAGTGCGGAGCCTTGGTTTCCTATTGTATGCAATGGGATATAAATCCAATCGTTATTCTGATGTCAGATTGCCTGCAGTTTGACTAGTGGGAGCCTCTGTGAGCTAGTTTCTAGTCCTTTTGCTGTGACACAGAGCAATGTTATCATGTCTTGAGCACTTTATCAGTTTGTGGCCTGCACTATATGATAGGCTCAAATTGTGCTTCCTCTGGAATTGGCCATTTCTCCAAGGACCTTGAGTAGAGAACGGTATTTAGGAACCACAATCTGGCTGCTGTGTGTGCTCATTGCTACTGGGCGTCCCTGTTCCCAGGCCCTCGAGGTGCGGACAGAGCTAGGAGCTCACACCGTCACTTCCGATTCCAGCTCATCACCACAGGGGATCATTCTACTTTGCTCCCTTTCCGTATCTGTAATTTGCTTCTCCAACAGGAAGAATCCCAAGAGTGTAAGCTCTTGACCACTGCTACATGAGGTTGCTTCTCGTTAATAAGAGCCAGACTCGTTATGATCGTACGGTGTCCTGTAGCATATTGATCTAAGTTTGTCAGTGGGAAGTTGAGAAATCTCTCTGCGGCTCTATTAACTTGATCCTTCGAACTTCTGTGAAGACAGAAGAGGGAAATAGGATTATCGTGCCCACGTGACAGGCAGTGAAACAGAGTGAGAGCGGTGGAGGACTGTTTTCAGGGTGCTACAGAGATCGTGGGGCTGCAGAGCCCTGTATCAGGTCCATGCCCCGCCCACTGAGCATGAGTGTCCAGCACCTCCTGGGGGTGGTTTGGGTGAACTTTCAGACCAAGTCCCCAAGAGAAGGAGCTGGTCAGACTGGTCTGTCCCTGACACCCAGGTCCATAAAGTTTCCTTCTTCACCTGAGCCCCCAGAATCTACGGCCATACCACCCTGAACACGCCCGAACTCGTCTGATCTCGGAAGCTAAGCAGGGTCGGGCCTGGTTAGTACTTGGATGGGACACCAGAGCCCCCAGAGCCCCCTCTGCCTGAGGCTGCACCTTTGAGCTGAGCTTTCTTCCCCACAAATGCAGGTCTTGGGTCGGGGGAGGGGCACCTGGAAGGCCTGAAGCAGGGGTGGCTGCTCAGAGCATCCCAGCCCCCCTCAAAATGCCGGTCCTACCAAACAGGGGCAGGGGTGTTACGGGAAGAGAGTTCCGTCTGTATTGTCTTCTTTCACAATCAAAATGTGATCCAGCCTCTTTGAGATGAGAGCCCGGTCACGATTGGTCTGATGGCATAGTGAATACCAAGGCCCGACGGCTCCCTGTACCCTCTCCTATGTGGGTGGGTTGGTGGAAGGGGGACTGGGCTGGAAGGCAGAGGCAGGAGCCCTGGGCTCCCATCCTGGCTTTGCCACCAGCTCGCTAGGCAACCGTGGGCAAGTCACTTAGCCTCACGGGCCAGTGGAAAGTGCCACCCCTGTCCTCCCTCCCTCCCTCTTCTCCAGGTCAGCAGTGGAGACCAGGGAGAAGAGAGTCTATTTCCCATCCAGATGTACCCTTAGTGGTTTACTGCCTATGCATGTAAACCCTGCACTCCCCAGAATGTTCAGTGAAAGGGAATTCTGGCTAATTGAATGTTCTGGGACATGGAAGCCTCCCCAGAAATCCTTTTTGTTGCTTTTGCGGTCATTGAAAACCGTTCATTCATCTATTTAGCAAATATTTGTCTCGTGCCTGCGTGCTACCGGGCTCTGTCCCAGGTGGCGGGCGGCACTGTGAATGAGACAGCAGAGTCCCAGCCCACAAGGGCTCACAGCCCAGGAGGAGATGTGCGCAAACACAGGGGATGCCGGAACACCGCAGGGGTGGGGGCACCAACCCCCTGCGCAGTGAAAAATCCACATGCAGCTTTTTTTTTTTAATTTTTAAGGTTTATTTATTTTTGGGAGACAGGGAGACAGAGCATGAGCAAGGAAGGGGCAGAGAGAGAGCGAGATACAGAATCCGAAGCAGGCTCCAGGCTCTGAGCTGTCAGCACAGAGCCCGACACGGGGCTGGAACCCATGGACCATGAGATCACAACCTGAGCTGAAGTCGGACGCTTAACAGACTGAGCCACCCAGGTGTCCCCACATACAGCTTTTGACTTCCCTAAAACGTAACTGCTGACTGCAAAGGAGCCTTACCAGTAACATAAATGGTCAGTTCATGTGTTTTTGTACATCATACGTATTATATAATATATTCTTAAACTTGTATAATCGAGAGAAAAGAAAATATTAAGAAAATCATAAGGAAGAGAAAATACATTTTTATTGAAAAAATCCATGTATAAGCCTGCCCAATTCAAACCCGTGTTTTTTAAAAAATATTTTAATGTTTATTTAATTTTCAGAGAGAGAAAGAGAGAGAGTACAAACGGGAGAGGCAGGGAGAGAGAGGGAGACACAGAATCTGAAGCAGGCTCCAGGCTCTGAGCTGTCAGCACAGAGCCCGATGTCGGGCTCGAACTCATGAACCATATAGATCATGACCTGGGCTGTAGTCAGATGTTCAACAGACTGAGCTTCCCAGGCACTCCTAAACTCATGTTTTTTAAGGGTCAATGGACACCACACAAGTCATTAGGACGGATGCCCTGAGGGGACCGTAGGACGCTGTGGGAGGGCCGGAGTCCAGTCTGGGGGCCCTAGAGAAGAGATCCTTGACCTTGAGAAGGTGTTCTCTGGTGAGAGCCTCAGAAGGCATTAGCCACGGTGCCCGGGCAGGAGGGTGGAGCAGTAATGGGGTTCCAGGCAGAGGGAGCAGGAATGAATGGGCAAAGGCCCAGTGAACCACCTTGGGCATCGAACTGTGCTATGGAGCGTACAATGTGGCTGGGGAGGCGAGAGAGAAGGGGTGTGTGTGTGTCAGGATGCAAGATGGTGGAGAGAGCAAGAATGTAGAAGGATGTGTGGTCCCCGGGTGGGGGTTGGGGTGGGGGGAGAGGAGGGTCTGGCATTACCAGATCTGCAGGCTTGATGAGAAGCCAACAATCTATTTTTTTTTTTAATGAAAAATCTCCCAAGTGCTAAATGTTGGTGACCAATGAACAAAAAGAAAACCACTGGGGGCCAAACAAAACAGTTCTGCAGTCTCCGTGTGTTCTAGGAGCTGGTGGCTTGTCACCTGGGATCCTGAGGGTCTATCTGATGAAGGTTTGAGGGTGTCCGCTTAGAATCTGTTATGCTCCTCTGACGTTGAGTGTGCCCCTAACCTGGGCTGGGCCCTGGGGGTCTGACAGGGCCCTGGGGTATGGCCCCTGCCCCCAAGCCTGGATCACAGCCTCCATCAAGCTGAAGACAGTGTTGTTAGTATATGTGTCCAGAGCTAACAAAACAACAAACGCACTAACAACAGCGACCAACCAAAGCCCGGAGAGCTCAGAGCTCAGAGGAGAGGCGGTCAGGGGACAGAGGCCACGTGGGGAGGTGTCCTGGAGATGCTGGCCCTTCTGATGGTTCTGGGAGGGAAGGTAAATCTTAGGGCAACAGAGACGGGGCAGGCATTCCAGACCGGGGCACTCAGCAGGGCCGAGGCCCAGGAAGGAAAGAAAATAGCCAAGGAGGGAGGTTGGAGCAGATCTGAAAAGCTGTGAATGCAGATCCAGGAACGCGTACTTGGCTCTGTCTCTGCCAGCACAGACAAGCATTTACATTCTGGCCCAAAGCTCACTGGACATCTGAAGATGTTCTAGCTGCTTGCTGGTGCAGGGAAGGAAAAAGTTTCCCGCCATGCTTCCTCCTGGACAAAGAAATAAATTTACACGAGGCAGATTAATGGGAGAAAAAAGCAAAAGTTAAAAAAATTTTTTTATGACTTTATTATTTTATTTTGAGAGAAAGAGACAGAGAGCGAGTAGAAGAAGGGCAGAGAGAGAGGCAGACACAGAATCTGAAGCAGGCTCCAGGCTCTGAGCTGTCAGCACAGAGCCCGAAGCAGGGCTCGAACCCACAGACTGTGAGATCATGACCTGAGCCGAGGTTGGACGCTTAACCGACTGAGCTACTCAGGCGCTCCCCACCAAAGTTTTTAAAGTGATCTCTCGCTCAACATGGGGCTCAAACTTATGACCCCGACATCAAGAATCACCAGCTAGGTGCCCCAAACCTGAAGGTTTCTTATGTGCACACAGAAGCTCAATAATGAAATTGGAACCTAAGAAAAATGGCCAATGCAGGCACCTTTTGTACTTCTCAGGTAAAGGGACAAACAAAACAAAACAAACAAATCTGTGAAGAATTGACAGGCCAAAGGAAAGTTAATTTGGGCGGTGGCGGGGGTGGGGGGGCGACGCCTGGGTGGCTCAGTAGGTTGAGCTTCCGACTTCAGCTCAGGTCATGATCTCACGGTTCGTGAGTTCGAGCCCTGCGTCGGGCTCTGTGCTGACAGCTCAGAGCCTGGAGCCCGCTTCAGATTCTGTGTCTCCCTCTCACTCCGCCCCTCCCCTGCTCTTTCTCCTCTCTCTCAAAAATAAATAAACATTAAAAATAAATAAATAAAATAACCAACATACCTAGTGGCACGTTTTGGGTTGGCCTGCCCTTAGCGCCTGCCCTGGCATTCTAGAAACTTTCCCATCTGCTGTCACGGCCGCTGTGTATTCACCCCTGGAATGGAAGACCCGGGAGGGTGGACGGAATGCCCATTTTGCTCACGGATGTCTCCTGCGTGCCCAGAATGCTGTCTGGAGCGTAGTAAGTGCTCAACCAATATCTCCTGGCAGCTTACTCTGAGCCTACTGCTGCCCTTAAGCCTGGGGCTCTGGACACTCTATAAACGACTCTTAGGACAGGCTCTTTGGGGCTTATGTCCTTGTGTGGAGACAGACAATGAACAAATAAACAAATCAACGAGTAAGATGATTTCAGAGAGCGTGGCCTGAGTGTGGCTTGTCTCACTGCACTGTAGGGGCCTGTTTCTCGGGTTTCCTGCTAGCCTGGGACAGCCGGTGGGAGGGGGGGCTAGGGCTGGGGTTCTATCTGGGTCCTTATTTCATTCCCAGCCCCTAAGGCCGGTGCCTGGCAAATAGGGAGCAGTTAAGGAAAATGTTTTCGCTGGCTGTGTTGAAGGCACCAACACAGGCTGGCAGAGATCTCAGTGCAGCTACACCTGTGCCCTTTGGAGGCAGCAGCTCCTTATTATCAACCCAGGGGTAATTGCTGATAAGCCTGGGTGTGAATTTCCTTGCAAATGGAGAGGTTGCAGGGCACTGTTTAACGACAACAGGGATAATCTTAATTAATGACCTGATAACTATGATTAATTGCATCATATCCGGAGGCCCTCTCTGCGATTCTGGGAGGGAGTAACTAGTGTTTGGCAGCTTTGGGGGCTGGAAGAGAGGGGAGGGCTGGGATCTCCGTGCTGCCGCTTCCTTGTCTGGCGAGCTTTGGCGGGTCACAGCTCTGAGCCTCAGTGGTCTCAACAGGAAGGTGGGGCGCCACGGCGGGCTTCTCGCCAGTTGCCAGTTCAGGGGGATGATCTCAGAGTCCCCCTCCCCGCCCCTCCCCCATCTCCCCCCCCTCTCCCCGCCCCACGCATCTGGGGTCACCGGGGCCCAGGGGGCCAAGCCACCGAGGGGCGCCGGCTGGGACTGGGCGGGGACCCCGCACACAGCCACCCCTGCCCCCCTGTCCCCAGGGAAGCCCTGGCAAACTCCTGGAAGCGAGGGAGGAGGAGAAGCCGGCGGCCAGCGCGCGCGCGCGACCTTTCCGAGGGAGCCCCCGGGAAGCGGGCCGGCGCGGAGCGGCCGCGGGCGAAGGGGCGAGCGGCGCGGCCCCGCCCCCGCGGGCCTCGGTTTCCCCACCTGCGCCGCGAGCGGCCGGGGCGGGCCGGCGCGGGCCCGGCCGCCAGGGGTTAAGCGGTGACTTCAGCCGCGGCGAGCGGGGACCGGGCGGGCGGGGGCGGCGCCGCGTCGCGCCGTGCGCGGCGGCGGGACCAGGCCGCTCGGAGGCGGCGGGCGCACTCCCGGCCGGGCCGCGACCTCGCGGGCGGCGGCGGCGGCGGCGGCTGGGGCGCGGGGCTGGGGCCGCCCGGCCCTGGGCGCCCGCGGCCGCCGGGGCAGCGGACGCGCGGAGCGGCCGCCGGCGCTTTGTGAGCGGCGCGGACAACAAAGGCGCGGCCGGGCGGCCGGAGCCGGTGAGTGCGGCCCGCGGGGCCGGGGGGGCCGGGCGGGGGTCGCGGGCCGCGCGCTGCGCGAGGCGGGCCGGCCCCGGGTGGCCGCGAGCGGGCGTCGCTCCGGGGCGCGGGGGCCGGGAGGGGGTCCCCGCCGCCGCCCCGCCAAGGCCGGGCCGCTCCGCGCGTCCCCCGCCGTGGCCGGTGTGGGGTCTCTGGGGTCCCAGCGGCTCCGGGGTCCCGGGCGTGGCTGCGAGCGCGTCTGGCTGCGCCTCTGGGTGTGCGAGCCCGGAGCCCGGGCCTTCCCCGTGGCGCTGGGGGGAGTGTGTCCCCCACCCCCCACCCTACCGAGCAGCGCCTTCTCGGTCCGTTCGTCGGGAGCCTGCGTGGCGTGGCTGTGTCCCCGGGTGTGTGAGAGGCCCCGGAGCCTGGGTCTTCTCTCCGTGTGTGGGTCCCTCCTTGTGTCATTTGAATGTGTGTGTACGTCTTGAGTGTGAGTATGTGTATACTCCCTCCAACCCCCCCCCCCAGCTCCTGGGTCCCTTGGGTGTCCCGTCCCTCTGCGTGACTCCTGACCGCTCTTTGTGCATCAGTGAAAGAGAGAGAGAGAGAGAGACCCCGTGCCTCGTTTTCCAGGGGATTCGCAGGGCCTTCAGATCTTGCTGCCACTGTGGTCCGCTTCTCCCCGTGCTGACCTTGGGGGTCCCTGGGATTCCAGGGGGTCAGGGAATGCTCCTGTCACCTATGTTGGGGTTGGCCTCTCCCGCCCTGGACCCCTGCCCAGAGGCAGAACAGGGGTAGCCACACAAAGGAGGGAGTGTGTGTGGGAGGAGAGGATGCCCTGGGCAGCTGGAAGGCCCTGGGCAGCTGGAAGGCCACGGCCGCAGAACCCGGTCAGGCCCGGACCCTCCTGGAGGCAGGGGAGAGCTGCCGGGGTGGGCCCTGCTGAGGGGGAAGGTTAGCCTCCTGGCCCCCAGGGGTGGGCTCTGAGGGGGGAGCCCTGGCCTGATGGGGAGAGATGGGGATAGTTCCTCCTCTCTCTACTAGGGTGTGTGTGGGGGTGGGGGGTCCTGGGGCAGGGGGCTGGAGTCTTACAGCTTCCATAGCCTGAGGACCCGGTCCCTGGCCACAGCAGGGAGGTGGGGGTGGAGGCTGTGCTTTCCACTGGCCCTGGAGTGGAGACGTCCCCTCAAAGTCCTTGGCCTTCCCGAGGGACTCAGCCTGGGGGAAGGCCCGCCCTGCCTGCCTGGAGCCCCATCTGGTCCTCCACGGGCGCTGGGGGGCGAAGGCAGGCTGTGCTGCCTCAGCAGCATGTCCAGCCTTTCCCTGCGCCCTGCCCACATGGCCATCAGCCGCAGCATCTGTCCGTCCGTTTGCCCGCACGGCACCCCCACGGTGCCCAGGCCACAGGCGCGGAGACCAGAAAGGAGAGCACAGCCTGAGCTCTCCGGGCTCCCTGTGGGTTGGGAGCTACCCTTCTCCTTCGTCAGGGTCTCAGGGCGAAGCTCAGAACCCTCCTCACGGCTTGCGAGGCCCCACTTGGTGCCCCCGGGTGATTCTCACTCTGCTCTTTAACGTCATCTTCCTGGGTCCCCTGTCCCTTCCCTTTCTGTCAGAGCCTTCCCCTCGCTCCTCTCTCTCCGCCAAGTTGGCCCCCATCCCTCACTTCTTTATTCCTCATTCAGGAGTCTCCTTTGATCAGCCAGGTTGGCTGAAGAATCCTCATTCATGGGGTGGCGCGTGCGAGTCTTGATCTCAGGGTTGTGAGTTCAAGTCCCATGTCGGGCATGGGGCCTACTTTAAAAATAAAAGAGAGAATTCTGGTTCGTGATGCTCTTAGAGCCCTCATTCTGGTGGGAATGGCTTGTTTCTACCCCCCAGAGGACGGCAAGCCTTGGAGAGCAGGGACCCTATCTGTACTCGATCACCGGCCGAGAACAGTGCCTGATATACAGTAGGTGGTCTATAGTTACCACTTGAGCGGATGTCCAGTAACTAATGGTTCCTAAGCTCTGCTGTTTCAGGTTTTCATTTTGGAGGAGTCTGGGGAGAAGGGAGAGCCAGTGAACTCAGGGCCTGGGTACCGGGTTAGTGTAAAGGGGAGCCCTACTGTTAATTAGATAAACTGTACATTAATTTTTTTTATTATTTATTTTTGAGAGAGAGAGACAGCATGAGGAGGGGAGGGTCAGAGAGAGAGGGAGACACAGAATCTGAACCAGGCTCCAGGCTCCAAGTTGTCAGCACAGAGCCCGACATGGGGCTTGAACCCACGGACTGTGAGATCATGACCTGAGCTGAAGTCGGATGCTTAACCAACTGAGCCAGCCAGGCGCCCTGATTAGATAAACTATATATTAATGAACATATTTTTTTCTGGTAAGTGCCCGGTAGATGTTGGGCTAGTTCCTTTACCATCGTGATCCCTTAAACCGTGGAAAGGAGCAGAGTAGAAAGAATATAATCTTCTTGGACCAAGTTTGAAAAACTAAAGTAGGGGAGGTTACTTAAATGTATAATATGAATATATACCATATATAAATATATATCACATATAAATGTGATAACAATGTATTGTTCTGTTGCATCCGCTATGTCTTTGTTTCTACGACAGCCCTGATAATTAGGCAGGGAAGATGGGCTCATACCCATTTTACGGATGAAGAGGTGAAGCATAGCATTTAAGCGACTGTCTGAGGTCACAGTTAGCCCGTGAAGGGCTCAAGCTGCAGTCTCCCTGACTGCCCCGTCCCTGCTTTCTTCTCTGAGCTTGCCTTTCGTGCCTTTGCCTTCCTGTCACCTGACTTGACAGTGGTGAATGAGCCACTGGCCTTACCCTCAAGGGGTCTGAAGTCCAGAAACAAGAATCAGAGTTACAAACAGGGGAGCAGAATGGGTCAGTGTTCTTTTTCCGTCCCCCTGCGCCTCCTCGGCCCCTGATGTGGAGGGCATCAGAGCCGCCTTCCTTTGGGGTCCTGCTTCCGAGCACACGGGTGTGCTCCCGTACTCCCCTTCCCAACTCTGTGCTCAGTGAGGTCGCCTCAGCTTCAAACTGGCCAGAGGGAGAGTATTTATACCGCAGAAATCGGCAGCCTGCAGATCTGAGGTCCCTGCCACCTCCTGACAGTTGTTCAACATTTACCAGCTTGCCAGGAGGATCTAGCAGTGACCCCTTGGGCACAGCCCCTCCCTGGGGCTTGCATTCTGGCGTGACGCCTCCCTGGGGCTGGCTTAGAGTCCTAAGTGAGAGGGGCAGCTGCTGGGCTGGCCCGCTGTGGCATTAGGAGTCATAAGTTGCCCTCACACGGGCTCTCCAGTCCAGAAACGGAGTTGTTCTCCTAACAGTGTGTCGAGAGAGGAGAAACAAGATGGCAAGATTCAGTTAATTGAGGGCCCGCTTTGCCATTGATCGAATCACCACGCTCAAGGTGACCCAGGCGTTTGGGAAGCAAAGTGGCGGTGGGGGCCTGAAGACTGTGGATGAGTCAGACAGCTCCGGGCTGGAGAAGGTGCGATGTGCAGGACCCGGGGGGCTGGAGCCGTCTGGGTCCCGCTTAGACAACGGCGGGCGTGACCCATCCCTATGGGTCCAGGGATCGAGTGAGAGACAGAGTCAGACTGTTGAGTGGACGGGCTGTCTGCAGCTCCTGGGCAGTGAGAGCCCTGGGTGGGAGACGGCCATGTGCACACTTCCCTGCCGTGGAGGTGTGAGCCGAGGACAGCGGGAGAATGGGGCGGGGAGAGGGAAGGGGTCTGGGTAGAAGGAATAGCAGGTGCAAAGGCTCAGAGGCACGGGCCATTGGGAGAATAGGTGTCAGGTGAACCAGAAGTCCTCAGAGCTTGTGGGCAGAGCATGATAAGTGCAGAGGCCTCAAGGCAGAGGCCATTGCATCATCTGGGAATCATCTGAGGCCAAGCCTCGCCTGCCAGGGGCGATGTGCTCTGTCGGTCGCCCCCCTCCCCTGCAGAGCGGTACGGTTTCTGCAGCTTCTTCTTATCCCCTAACCCTGCTGCTGCTCCAGCTGGTTATCTGGCTTGTGGAGGCTTCAGAAGGATTTTCATTTTAATCTTGGGCCAAACCAAACAGAATTGAGAAGGTGAGTCTGCCATGCTCCCCCGCGCCCCTCAGTAATACCAGAAAAGCCAAAGAGAAAAGTAACAGATATTTAAGGTCTCTAGTATTTCTGGTGCCTCTGCTAAATCTACCTTTTGGACGAGCAGCTAATTGAGAGTGTATTTGTTTAAACATGGGCTGTGTCTTCTTTACGTCTAAATCTGCCAGATATTTTTCACGCATCTGTTCATTTCATTCCCGTACTGACCGCGCAGGTAGGTGCTATCATCCCACCTGACAAATGAGGAAACTGAGACTCAGAGAGGTTGTGTGACTTTCCCAAGGACACAGTGTCTGCAAGCGGCAGGGTTCGCGCCGGGCAGGCCCTGAGATCCTGCTCCAGTCTATGTCCTTTTGTCTTCTGTCTTCTCCCCTTGGCGGGAGGGAGGGAGAGCCCTCGCCATGGGTCTGCGATCTCACCACGCTCTCCTAGTCTTTGTTGGAAGTTGTTTGCATGGTTTTGAACCCGTGTAGCTGGGCTCCTCACTCTGTGGCTGCGGGTCAAGGCTTAGAGCAGAACCACGTGCCCCGATGGGCCCCCTGGGCCTGGTGTCGGGAAGGGGCTAATGCTAAGGGCTTGTGTCTGTGGGGAGAGCTGGTGCGGACAGGTGATATTTAAGGAGTGGCAGGGTGTGGCTCCGCGGAGCTTGTTCGGGCCCCGGCCATCCCGCTGGGTCACTTGTGTCATCCTGCCCATTTTGCTCCCGGGGAGGTGGAGGCCCAGGGCCCCTCAACCAAGAGGGCCAGAAGCAGCGCGAGTTACCCTCATTCTGTCCGTCCCAGAGCCCCAGCTCTCCACCCCAGTGTCTGGGCCTGTGCCTCCGATGTCCCTTGGCAGCGGTGCCCACGTGCTGTGGGAAATGGGGAAGCGGAGCTGACCGCTTGGCCAGAAGTACGGGTTGTGCCCACCTTTCAGTTAGAGCCTGGTGCTGAGCCCCCCCCCCCCCCCCCCAACAAGGGATTTATCTGCCCACCAGCCTTTCTGTCGAGAGGCTGGTCTTGACCTAGCCCTCCCCCCCACTTCTTTGCAGATACACCCCCAGTCCAGGACACGGCAGGTGGTGGGGGTGGCCCCTACCGGTGACAGTGTGTGGGACCCTAGGCCAGGCAGCATTTCTGGGTCTGGCCCCCTCCTTCCCCTGGAGAGCCTGGCCTCTCGGCAGAACGCCCCTCCCCCCAGGGGCTGTGTCATTGGTATGCGCCCCTGAACTCCAGCCATTAGCTCCCATTACTTCCCTCTCTTCATTGTTTGAAGTGGGCAGACTTGGAAGGGGCTTTAAAAATTCCGGCTTTTTATTCAATTTCCCTAGGAAAACAATGGTTTAAATTAAATGGAGGAATAACAGTCTCTGGATATTAAAGAAAAATAATCCTGAACCCAGACATTACCCAGAACCTTTGAGTTTCTTTTAAAGCACGGGTTTATTTTACTTTAAACCATGCCCCTTATACATGACTGTTGAGGAAAACTCGGAGAATATAGAAAGAGGAAAACTAAAAAATGACGGTTTGCTCCTCATTCAGCGGCCCCTGCTTCTGAAGGGTCAGGCTGGTGGGGGGGACGTGCACGCCGCCTCTGCTGTCCCTCTTTCTATGCTGGACGCTGGGCAACTCACTGGGTCCCTTTTTATTTCAACTTCCTCATCTGTAAAATGGGGACAACCTGGCAGCTGTGTCCCAGGGTGTGAGGACCTCACGAGGAAGTGCAGGCGGGCTGCTGGGGACAGCACCTAGCCCGGCGAGAGCTTAGCAATGCTGGTGGCACTTACGCTGGTGACCAGGCAGTTAGCTCCGCCCTTGAAGGCCTTTCGTGATGGGGAAGAGACGGATCCCAAACAAATCAAACAGGTTAATAAAGTAACTGCGTGTCGTGTAAGAAATCCCGTGAAGGGGACAACCAGAACTGATGTGACGGGAGTAAGTGGGTTGGTGTTGGGGGGCCGTGTATGTGCGGGGCAGGGGATGTAGTGCAGGATTGGTTAGCTGGAGGTGGTCCGGGGGGGCCTATTCAAAGAGAGACATTTAAATGGAGACCTGAACGACAGGAAAGAGCACGGAACCCCCCCACCCCAGAACTGAGGGAAAAGTATTCTAGGCAGGGGTATAGCAAATGCAAAGGCCCTGAGGCCAGAATGGTCTGGGCCAGTTTAAGCAGCAGACAGCCCAGAGCCTGCAGTGGGCGAGGGGCAGAGGGCGGTATAGGAAACGGCTGTGGACGACAGAACAGATGGAGGCAAGCAGTTAGGACGGTTGATCTAGATGCAGCTGGAAGCCATTGGAAGTTTGTTTTCCTCATTTCACAGAAATACTTTCATTAGTGAAATACAACTCCAAGATTCCAGCTTTCAATAGCTCTGTTAGGAAGTTTACCTTTCCCTGGATAATTCATTCAAAAATGATTTACCTGAGGTACCTGGGTGGCTCGGTCGGTTAAGTGTTCTACTTCGGCTCAGGTCATGATCTCACAGTTCGTGGGTTCGAGCCCCGCGTTGGGCTCTGTGCTGACAGCTGGGAGCCTGAAGCCTGCTTCAGATTCTGTGTCTCCCTCTCTCTCTGACCCTCCCCTGCTCATGATGCCTATCTCTGTCTCTCAAAAATAAATAAAAAAACATTTAAAAAATTAAAAAAAATGATTTACCGAGTGCCTGCTACCTGGCAGTACTTGAGTAGGTGCTGTGGCCGAGGGACAGGCACGGAAGGTGAGGCATCGCCTGCAGGTGGCCCGCGGGGCCTGCATTTCAGCTCTCCGACCCACTGCAACCCACGGGTGCCTGGTGGGGGCTCTGGTTTGGGTAGGGTGCTCTGGCTGTGAGGAGGACTGTACGCACAGGCCGGGTGTTGGGGGCTGGGCTCAGCGACAAGGTGCATACGAATTGTCCCCGTGGAGTTGGAGAGCTGGACACGGGTTCTCTGTCCGAGAGACACTGGCTGGAATTGCTGGCGGATAGATCACGGCAGGTGAGGGGAAAGAGAGGAATCTGATGTGTCCTGGACTCTTCTTGTGAGTGTGTGGGTGGATTTTTGAGATCCGAGAATCCAGTCTAGGACACGTTTATGTAAAGAGGCTGCTCAGAAGTCCTGAGTGGGGGGCTCCTGGGCTGAGATTCGGAGTGGGGCGCCCTTAGCGCATAGTTGGGGCAGGTGGGACCACCCGGGGGGATGCTGTGGAGGAGAGGTCTGTCATGGGGATGGCGGGGGGCCAGGAGAGGTGCCCAGAAGGGCGGCTCGGAGGAGAAGGGAGAGTGGAGTGACTAGTAAGCCAGCACAGGGACCGTTTTGGAAAAGAGCTAGTGGTCAGCAGGGCTGCAGGACACTGAGAGTCCACGTGAGATGGGACAGAAAGGGGCCACTGGCTTTGGTGACATGGAGGCGGCTTGGGCCTTCTGTAAGAGCAGCTCTGGGGGAGGGAGGGGGCTGGGGTCCCAAGTGGCACTGGGTCGAGGGCGCGGCAGACAAGTACATCCACGTGTGGAGGGCGTTGTGATGCCGGGTAGGTGAAGCGAGTCGGGAAAGGATCTCAGTTGGAGGGAAGGGGGAACCTTGGAGAATGGTTTGTGCTGGTGGCCAGGACTGCGCATGGGGACAAGAGGGGATGTGACACATGGGGCGGTGGGGGGGGGGCATTTGACTCTTTAGCTGGAGTCAGGAGAGCGTGGTACCCGTGTGATGTGGTAGGAGCAGCCGGGGTGATGGCAGCCGGAATGCTTCTCCGGAAAAGGGAGCCGCTTCTCAGTGAAACCTGGACTGGGGGAGGGTGGGCTCCAGGCCCACGGGGGAGGTCATCCTGCAGCCGCCAAGAGAACAGGCTGAGGTTCCTGGGTTCCCACAAGGGTGCTCTGTTGCCCCTTTGTATGGAGGGGAGATGGGAACTGGTATTCAGGGGGCTGAGCCCTCATTTCCTGTTCTCCAGGGCCCTGGGCCGTGGGGGCTGGGGCCTGTACCCGTCCAGCCTCGGACTCCTGGAGATGGTGAGGCAAGAACTTGCCCTGCAGCAGAGGCTCTAGGGGCTGGGCTGGGGTCTGCTCCTCCCCCTGCAGCACGCCTGCCTCCCCCGCCCCTTCCCTGGAGGAGGTGCCGGCCCTGAGCTGAGCACCCTGGAGGAGGAGCTCGTGGAGTCCTACAGCAGTGAGTGAGGACAGGTCACCCTCGAGGTGCAGAAGGGGAGCGGCTGCAAGTTCAGGTGCACACCCAGGCCACCTGCTGCTCCCCCTACAACATTCCGGTTCTGCAAGCTGGCAGATTAGTGAATGTGTGTTCACTGGTATGTCCTTGCGTTTCCAGCTTCTTGTCCCATCTTCATGGAACACCTGCCTGGAGTCAGGCACTGGGCTTGGGGAATGAAATACGGTTCACCCTCTTTCTGGTGGCAGAGGCAGACAGGTGGCCGATGGAATGATGGGAGAGTACCTAACCCAGGTGGGGGGGTGTCTTCTGGGGGTTTCCCAGGGCAGTGTCTGAGCCAAGCAGCCAAGAGGCAGTTCAGGGAGGGGAAGGCTTTGAAGGCCTTGTACCAAGACTGGGGATGAGCACACAGTAGGGCCTGTCCCAGGATGAGCACACAGTAGGTCCTACCCTGGGATGAGCACACAGTAGGGCCTGTTCCAGGATGACCACATAGTCGGGCCTGTCTCGCCAGGGAGGGCGCTCTGACAGATGCCCCTAGGTTGCTCTGTACACCTCCCTAGGAGGTTACCCTTTATCTTAAGCATTGGAGGGAGTCATCCAAGTGTTCCCGGCGAGGGAGGGACCAGAACATTTAGTTCTGGGTGGAGACTGCATTGGAAAGGACAGGAGGCACTGGGGAGACCTTTGGAGGAGGTTACAGGCTCGCTGACTCCTAGATCATTCTGTGACCCTGCTGCTGCTTTTTTTTTCTTCAAAGATTTTATTTTCAATTAACTTCACTCTCTGTGGGGTTCGAACTCATGACCCCAAGTCCAGAGTCACGCGCTCCACTGACTGAGCCAGCTGGGTGTCCTGGCCCCGCTGCTGCTTTAGTGCTTCCCAAACTCAGCTCATTTCCCTTTCCTAAAAAGGTTCCTGAGGCTCAGAGAGTTTGAGCATCCTGCCTGAGGTTACCCAGCATAACAGGGCATCCAGGCCTTGAGGGAAACAGTCAGAGGCTCAAGGGTGGAAGCCCGTGGTAAGTAGCCCCTGGGAGGGGCTCGCTGGAGGCTCCAGTTGAATGTCACCATCCCCGTGGCTAAAGCCTCTGGATGTTGCCCTTTGACAGACTGGAGAATGGGCGGGGCCTCTGGGAGGGAGGAGCTGGGCTGTTGCTGGAAACTGGGAGTTGGCCTTTGGAGCCAGAGCCCCATGGGCTGTCAGCAGCTTCCTGGGCACTGGCTTCCTCCCCAGTGAGCGAGTGGAAAATCCTCTGGGGCTGGACTAGGTCATGTGTGGCCGGTGTGGGTGGGGAGCGTTCCTGCTGGGGGGAGGGGGCAGCTGTATTTTACAGATGCGGGATAGAGGCTTCATCCTGGGGGGTGCGGGGAGCCGTTAGCAGAGCCCTGCCCCGTGTGGGCCCTCCCGCTCCGGGCAGGTTGGTGTCTTGCCTCCCTGGAGTCTTGGTGATCTGATCTGTGAAGCAGGGATAATATTAAATACGATTGCAAAGGACTGAAAAATTAACCAGTGTTTGCTGAGTGCCAGGCACTACGTATTAATCTTCTTTCAGTTCTTGGTGGCAGTTTTGTGAGGTATACGTTGCTATTATCCTCATGTTATAGATGAAGCAGCTAGGAACAGAGAGGGTAAGTAGTTTGCCCCAAACCACACAGCTAGTGAAAGGCAGAACTTGAACCCTGAGCCACCTGACCCCAGCCCTCCTTTGAAACCCCTGCAGTCCCTGTCAAACTGTCCAGCCGGGCCCTTCCTTGGCACATCACCTGATAGAATCTTGTGGGGACCCCAGGGTTCTGTCTACCCCACTTTGAGGGTCCTGATCTAGTCCAACCTCTTAAGTTTTATCAGGAAGGCTGGGAGCTGCAGGGCCTGAAGCGCCTCGTGTCACAGCCCCTCGGGGCAGACCCAGGACAAGAATCCCAGCATCCCTGACCCCTTGGCCCGCTGCTCTTTTTGCAACCCCAGGATTTGAGAAAGAGCACCCCACTGGGAGCTGGGCACCTACGTCTTCCTCGAACCAGCCAGGAGGGCTTGGGCAGCATTTCATTCCATCCCTGACTTCGCCCTGAGCCTTGATTTCCTCTTCTGCAAAATGGGCAAGTTGAGAACCCGGAGTCTTTACCAATTCTGATAATCCACGAGTCTAAGATTCAGGTTTCTAGGAATCCATGAATCAGACCTTTGCCACTTTTCCTACTTCCTGGCCTCCGTCGCCTGGGGAACCAGGGGAGACTGAATCGAAGCAACAACCGTGAGAGGCCGAGAGAGGCCAGCCGAGATACAAGCCTGGTTCTGCACCGTAGTTTTGGGCCACTGAACACCTTTTTTTCTGTGAGTTCCTATAGCATATTTGCAGATGACAACAGTGTTGCTTTGAATATGCAGACTGAGAAACCCTGATGTTGGTGGTTCCTCAGAACTGTTTTTTTTTTTAAGTTTATTTATTTTAAGAGAGAGAGTGCACGAGCCAGAGAGGTGGGCACCGTCGGCCGTGCCATAGATGTGAGGAGTGGGGTGCAGAGACACTGGCGAACTTCCCTGAGGGTCCAGTGACAGTTCCGTGTGCGTGAGGCGGTGTCCCCTCACGGGGAGCTCTCTACAGAACTGTTGCTCTGGGGCCCCAGATGGAAAAATTGACCCCAAGCATCCATCCACGCTTGAGGAACGGCCACGAGGGGCCCCTGGGGAAACATCTGCAAGTCACCATGAAGGCCGGCGAAGGGACAGGGGCAGGGAGAGCAGAGACGGTGCTGCATCCACCACTGGGCAGAGCTGAGCCCCGCCGGGCAGCTCGGCCGGACAGTGGCCTTGGCTGTTTACACAGAAGGGGACTTGGGACCAGGGAGAGGTTGTGGCTGGCGGAGAGGAATGGGAAAAAGGCGCCACGGCGGGATGATGGAGTCGGCGACGCCTTTAGAACTGGAAGGTCCCTTCCGGGCCTTCATCACAGTCGAGACGGGCTGTGACTTGCGCCAGGTTGCATAGCCAGTGTGGGCACACCCCAGAACGGAAGAGGATTTGGGCAGCTGGATTATCCGCCTCAACTCCTGGCTGCTTTCGGGGGCGTGACTTCCTGCCAGGTCCTGCCCACCCCCTCTTCCTCCCTTCAGAACAAACACAGACACGATAGTAATCGACAAAACAAATCGACTCACAGAATACTAAGCATGGAATGGTCGCTGGAACGGACTCGGGGCTGGCTGTCTTGCTCAAATCCCACTGTCCCCATCTCCCGGCCCTGTGACTTTAGGCAAAGGCACGTTCCTTCTCATCACCGACAACTTGCTTCATGTGTATTGTGACTTAAGCAGATGCAGAAAATGCAGGACTTTTCAGTGCCTTTAACATGTTGAGTATTGGTAATGTCAGGGGGTGGGGAGATTTCTCCTCTGGTTCTTCCATAGTTTGGGGCCACTGAACACCTTTTTTTCTGTGAGTTCCTATAGCATATTTGCAGATGACAACAGTGTTGCTTTGAATATACAGACTGAGAAACCCTGATGTTGGTGGTTCCTCAGAACTGTTTTTTTTAAGTTTATTTATTTTAAGAGAGAGAGTGCACGAGCCAGCGAGCAGGGGAGGGGCAGAGAGAGGGAGGGAGAGAGCATCCCCAAGGAGGCTCCACACTGTCAGTGCAGAGCCCCCAACACAGGGCTCAGACTCACGAACTGGGGGAATCACGACCTGAGCCAAAATCAAGAGTTCGACACGTAATCGACTGAGCCACCCAGGTGCCCCTACTCAGGACTGTTTTAAATATTTAAAGTCAGACACTGTGAACCGACAGAGGAATTTTGGGGAGACATCTCTTCTGAGCTGTGACAACCAACTCTTCCGCCAGCCCGTGTTCCTGGGTCAGCAGAATCATTACCACTTAGACTTTCGATACTCATTCCATTTCCTGGGGCAGCAAGACAGGCTGAGATGTCCAGGGCGGGCAGCCTGTGCTCTGCTCAAGGTCATTCCCAGGGATGCTGGCTCGCCTGGGGGCAGGTACAGAGGATGCTGGGCAGGAGCAGAGCCTCCTGGGCAGGCAGCCTGGGGCTGTGGAATGAGTCTGGGGTGTGGCCACCTGGCTCTGGCCCTCATTCTTGTGACCTTGGGCAGATCGCAGCCCTCTCCGGGCCTCAGCTTCCTCATCTGTAAGATGAGAGGCTGGGCTCAGTGATCCGTCGGCTCCTTTGGGGCACATGCGGGACCTTTGGCCTCTTCCTGTAGTTTGCCGAGTTTCTTGGTGTCATTGAAGCTGTCGGCCTCTCCGAAGGCAAGGTGTGCGTGCGGGTGCGCGTTGGCGGTCTTAGCACCCTGGGGAACCCACGAGCCAGGAATTCTCACACATTTGTGTGTCTTAGGCTCACCCAGACAGTGTGCTGAGAATGCAGATTCTTGGGCCTCACCCCTAGAGACTCTGGATTGGGGTTGGACCTTAGAATCTCCCTTCTGTGAAAAGTCTCCTCACTCAGGTGGCTCTGTCGGTTAAGGGTCTGACTCTTGATCTCGGCCCAGGTCTTGATCTCATGGCTGTGAGTTTGAGCCCCATCTTGGGCTCCTTGCTGGATGTGAAGCCTATTTAAATAATAATGAAAGAAAAGCCTCCTCAGTGCAGGGCTCTAAAGTCAGAAGTTCAAGGGCCACACTTTTTAAAAGACCCTTAGCCTCTCTTCGAACAGCATGCTTCAGAGAATGACCTGCTGGGGTTGGAGGCGCCTCTGTCTGGCTCTGCTCACAGGTGCCCTCACGCGTGGTCACAGCCCTCAGCAGCCGGTGACCTCGCTTTCCCGTAAGCTCGTGTTCCCCACGGCTGATTGCTGGAACTGCCAGGAAGCCCTTGGATAAAATACAAATTCTTGAGTCTCACCCTTGGAGATCCAGCTGAGGCCTAGAAAGCTCCCTAGGTCTTTGTTCATTTGTCATTCATTCAACAAGTGTGCCTCACGGCTTGCAGTGGCCTTGCCCAAGGGGAAGCGTTGAGGACATGATTGTCAAGCCAGACACAGTCTTGGACATTACATCACCTGTGCTATGGCCAGACTGTGATCACATAGGAGCTTGGCCGGTTAGGGGGACATGTGTCCAGAAAATGGGTGGGTTGGACTAAATACCTGGGGCAAAGCTGGGCTTCCTAGGTAGCTGAACTCCAGTAAATTCCAGATTGAAGTAGATGCCCTGGGCCCAGTGGCCTCTGGTGCTACTTATGGACTCCTGTCCTTTGTTCATCACTTGCTCCTTTATTTATTTATTTACCCATTCACCCACCCACCCATCCATCCATCCATCCTTCCATCTGTTCATCCATCCATCCACTTGCCCACCCATCTACCCATCCATCCACCCATCCATCTGTCCGCCCATCTACCATCTGTTCATCCCTTCTTCATCTATTCATTATCCACCCATCCACCTATCTACCCATCCATTCACCCATTCACCTACCCAACCATCCATCAATCCACCCACCAACCCATCATCTGTCCACCTATTCATCAATCCCCCATCTATCAATCTATTTATTCCATCCACCCACCCATCCATCCACCCATTCATCCATGTGGCATCCACCTATCCATCCACCCACCCATTTATCCATCATCCACCCACCTATCCATATATCCATTATCCACCCATCCATCCCCACCCATCCATCCATCATCCACTACCCACTCATTAACTCACCCTTTAACCCATCTACCCACCCATCCACCCATCCATTCACCCATTCACTCACCCACTGACCCACCTACCATCCAACATCTCTTGAATCTCTTACCATATGCTGAGTACTATGCTGGGTACTGGAGGGACACAAATGAAAAGCATTGTTTCTGCCCTCAAGGAACTCTCAGTCTGGTGGGGGAGTCAGAAAACAAAGCGATGATTCTAGCCCAGTGTTAGGTGTCTAGAAGGACAAACGCCCAGCTCTCCCAGTGGGCACCGTGGAAGATTTTCCTGAAGTCCGTTTGTGTTAAGGTTCAAAGTGAGAGTGTCCAGGGCAGATGAGGTGGGGCGTGGCTTCCAGGCCAAGGAAGGGGCTTGCCCTTGTGGCTGCGGTAGATGGGGGAGCGTCTGCTCTTAGAGCTCAGGCTGTTTCCCCAGGAGGCTTGGTCCATGGTAGGTGCTCAGCAAACACTGGTCTTTGCTGACTGCCCCGTGCTGAGGAGCTTAGGGCTCTGGACAGAGTGCAGGCGGGGGACTGACACCCTCACGTGGGCTCCCTCTGCTGGACAGGGGAGAATGGGGAGGGGGACAGAGGGGCCTCCCCAGCTCCCACCCTTCCTTGGCCTCAGCCTTCCGCTGTTTCCTTGTGCGAGTCAGAGTCGCTGTGCTCCTGAAAGCTTGGTGAGCCCCTGATGGCCTTCCAACAGTGGGTCTCTCCTGTAGGTCAAGGGCTCTGCTTCTGTGGGGGGTGGTGGGCGGTGAGGGGACAGCATCGTGTGGGGCGGGGGGTGGGAATGTGAGTAGACACAGTGGCAGCCAAGAACCTTGGCTTCTGGATTCCCACTTGTGCCTCTTACTCGCTGTGTGTCTCTGTGGTTTAGCTCAAGTTCCCAACCCGGTTCTGGGGCCGATTCGGAGAGCTGTCCCACGTAAAACGTTCGGAACGGTGCCTGGTAGGCTAACGAACGCCAGCTGAAGGGGAGAGCTTCAGGGACAGTCGTGCTGGGTGGCCTGGGTGGCTGCAGACTGATCCTTCCTTCTGGGAGCCCGAAGACCTGGTTCAAATCCCACCTCTGCCTCCGCGCCCACTGCAGAGACCTGGCCACGCTGACTCAGGCTCTGAGTTCGGGTCTCTCATCTGTCAACCAGGGATGGATGCCCCCTGGGGGAGGTGTTGCTGGCAGGACCGCGGAGTCTGATGGCCGTTCTCTGTGTGGGGCTTGTTACTGAAGTCAGAATACCTGCACCTAAGCAGGTAGAAGAGAAAGCCCCATCTGACGAGGGTGGTGTGGACAAGCCGCCCCACAGCCCACGGGCTCCGGGGGTCAGTCTCGGCTCTGCTGGGCCACCTCTCTGCCGTGGCCTTCCTCTCTGTAGGCCTGCCATGGTTTCCGGGATCCCGGGGAAACGGATCATTCCAGAATGGGGGCTCTGCGTCTTCAAAGGAGGGTGACGCAGGGCAGCGGGTTGTACTTGGTTTGCAGGAGTGCGGGGGGCAGGGACTGTCCTCCCCCAGCCGGGCTGGGTCTGGGTGCCCGGGAGAGACCAGGGTGTTTTATTTTAATGTTTTATTTCTTTTTGAGAGAGAGAGAGCGAGAGAGAGAGAGAGAGAGAGAGAGAGAGAGAGAGAGCGAGTGCATGAGCAGGGGAGGGGCAGAAAGCAAGGGAGACAGAGGATTCAGAGCGGGCTCCATACTGATTGCAGAGAGCCTGATGCAGGGCTCAAACCCACGAACCTTGAACTTTGTGAGCCGAAGTCGGATGCTTAACTGACTGAGCCAACCTGGCACCCCAGAGACCAAGGTGTTTGATACCTGCCCGGGGCTCAGCACCCTGCTGTCTCACCTCACGTTCTTGCTGGATTTGAATTCCCAGGGCCGAGGGACTTGGTCACTGGGGCCCTGGGAGATCTGGGTCTCCAGCAGGTAAATATTAACTGTATAGATCTGGATCCGAACGTGAACCTGTTTGGGCTGGCCGCCTGGGAGACTGCCAGGTGCCGAGTCCCCCGGCCCAGCTGATGGCCAGGACGAGTGGAAGAAAGGGCACTTGCTCTAAGCCAGGTAATTGCATTTAATTGCCATTACTGTCCAGTGGTCTGGGGCTGCCGTCTGTTTTATGGTAAGGGGGAAACTGAGGCTACTCTACACAGCTAAGGGGCTAGGCCTGCTGTTGGAGCTGAGAGGATCTGCCTGCAAAGCCCGTGCTTCCCCCCACCCACCACCCCGAGTCCCCCGTCAGTGGCCTCCTTGCTGCCATTAGGCCCACACCAGGATGCTGACATATCATAAGTGCTGAGGTTTGCTCTCTGGCTCCTCTGAACCCGGGCCTCAGATTCCCCCTTTGCAAAGTGGGGACAGGCCATTTGGGGTCCCCGGCAGGCAGGACCAACCCAGGACACCCGAGTGCAGTAGTGCTGTGGCCAGGAGCACAGGGGGCTCTCCTGGGGCCTGGGCTGGGGCTTGGGGGGACCTCCTGGCCAAGCAAATAAGCCTTGTCTTGAAGACCATGCATGCGGTGCTGTGGGGACAGCCAGGGCTCAGCCACAGTTGTCACAGTGGCAGGAATGAGGACACAGATCGAAGGCTTCAGGACCTGGAGTAGGATCCTGGGTCTCATTAGCTGTGTGATCTTGGGCAGGGGTCTTTGCCTGCCTCTGTCAGTGGCTCCCCTTGAAATATGCTAATTATAGCTCCTGCTTTGTAGGGCCATCGTGAGGGGGAGGTGAGATGGTATTTGCAGAGCCCCTAGCGCATAGTAAGTGCTCAGGAAGGTCCTCACATGATAGTCTTCCAAGGCTGACAGTGCCCAGTGGGTCTGCAGGGCAAGTGGAGGCCACCCCCCCGACCCCACGATGCCAGCAGCTGGGAATAGCGTGGGGTGGCTCTGTGGGCAGCCGGAGATGGGGCAGAACGGGGCATCAGCTCCGCAGTGGGGTGGGTGGGACGTGGGGCTGAGCTTGGCTGGGGAGAGGGGGACGTGTTGGCTTTCAGGTCATACCTCCCCTTTCCTACCCCCTCCCCCCATCCTGTGGGCAGAGGCAGCCCTAGTGTGGCCCTGGCTGTTTTCACAATCAGGGAGAATCAGAGCCCCGGGAGGGGAAGTGACTTGCCCAGTGTTGGTGGGAGTTGGTGACAAGAGTCAGGCTGACCCAAGTCACGAGCTGTCCTGATGCTGCATCTACAGCCTTCTGGGATAGGTCCCTGGGGCTGTGGGGCTCCCGGACCTCCCTGGCCAGCTATGAACAGAATATTCTGTGTCTCACCATTCACAAGACTGGCCTATCCTCTGCCAAGGGACTTTTCGTTTTCCTTTCTTCTACTTTTCCCTAATAAGGTCTCGTGTGGCTTTCTCTGCTCTCCCCTCTTGAGGCCTGGAGAGGCTGTGCCTTTGCCTGGGGAAGGCTGTCCCGGCACAACTCCACTGACAGCCGCCAAGCTGTAAGGGCCCAAATGTGGGCAAGTTCAAGGGAAAGCCAAGTAGAGGCCTTGGAGCTGCTTAGAGCTGAGCAGACCCGGCCTGGCCTGCTCTCCAGCTGTGTGGTCTTAGGCGAGTCCCTTTGCCTCTCTGAGCCTCAGTTTTCTTAATTCAATGCAGCCAGCGTTCATTAAGGCCTGTTAGATGCCAGGTGTGATGCTGGCCATCTCAGGCAGAGCAGAGCGGACTCTGCCACTGGCTTGGGGCTTGAGGCCTCAAGATTGAGTGGGACACTGGCCTGGGGGCCTGGATCTATATCTGGAAGGATGGGAGATCTCCTTACGTTACATGGGAATCACCACGCGGGGCTCCATGTTTGGATGCAGACGAAGCAATGATCGTGAGAGCAGTGGCTGGGACTTCCGGTGAAGGACTGCCGTGTGACGTCACGCAGGGAAGCGGGGGGGGGGGGCTTCTAGAGACACGGCGTGGGTTTTCTGGGTCCACTGCTGGTGTGAGCGGGGTGTCCGGCTGTCAGCCGAGGCCACTACGTTCCCATGTGTGCCCTGAACTCCGCAAGGAGGAAATGCACCCCGGGTGATGTCTGAGGGTGGTCCACCAACCCCTGTCCATCATGGGCACCCGAGAGGTGTTGGTTCACCTAGGAAGTGGAGCAGTGGCATCAGGAGCACATCCTGGGGGAGGGGGGGTGGCGTGGTTGACAAGGGGAAGGAGGGACAGCTCACACAGGAGGGTGTCCTATGTAGGAGGGAGGAGCCTTGTCCTGAGCCACCCCAGAGGACAGGCTGAGCACAGGTTTTAGACCCTCCCAATGCGGGACAAAGGAGGACCCAAATATGAGAGTGTGATATGGGACAGGGACTCGGGCGCAGGGTAGGCCTGAGTCTTAGGGAATACCCACGCTGCCAGGCAGAGGGCTAGGCGCTGTGAGCCCCATCCAGGCGGGGTGGGGAGCTTTTCGTTTTTTTGTCCGCTGATATATCCCAAACACCTGGAACAGTACTTGGCTCATGGAGGTGCTTCATAAATACAGGTTGAATGACTGAATGAGTGTATTATTTAGTTGGGGCTCGGCAGCGTCATTAGGCCCTGTTTGCAGATGAATAAACTGAGGCGTAGGGCAGTCAAGTCAGACAGCGGGGTTGGGATTTGGAGTCTGGGCTGGCTGATTACTTTTCTTTTTATTTAAATGTTTATCTGTTTTCAGAGAGAGAGAGAGAGGGTGCATGAGCAGGGGAGGGGCAGAGAGAGGGATTCCCAAGCAGTCTCTACACTGTCAGCACAAAGCCTGACCTGGGGCTTGATCTCATGAGATCAAGACCTGAGCTGAAACCTAGAGTCAGAGGCTCAACTGGCAGAGCCGCCCACACGCCTCTGGGCCACCTGACTTCAGAGCTTGTGCTCCGAGTCTTCAGAGTAGGGTCCTCAGGAAGTCTCGTGGTGGCTGACCGCATGTCACCCTCTCAAAGACCCCTGTTCTGGCAGCGACGGAGTGTAGGGAAATACGGGATGCTTGACGGAGAAACCATTGTGGGTTAGGCGGCAGATCCCTGTGCGTAACTCCTGCTCGGACCAGTGGGCGTTCTCAAGGAGACAGCTTAGGAGGGCAGTCGATGCTGCCAGCCCTCAGGTCCTTCTGGGTGTGGTGTGACCTCACGGTCATCCTCAGCCACAGTACAGGGTCAGGGGGCGTCGGCACAGGCTGGCCCTGTCCTGCTGTCCTCTCCAGAGTGGTGGCTGGATAGGTCTGGGCGAATCCCGGGCGTTCACCGGGACGTCCCTGCCCGCAGCCTCCAGGTGGTTCCGGACACGAATGCCTAGTGAGACTTAAGGTGTTCACACCCAGCTGCTCTGGGAACCCAGGGCTGGCGCAGGGTGGGGGGTGGGGGGAGGGCAGTGCAGCTAGGACCGTCTTTAAAGGCTCGGGGTCAGGGCACAGTCTATGAGTTCCCCAGATACGCCCTCTCCCACCCATTCCCCAGGGTCTGTGGGGTCCCATCTGCTCACCCAGGGGTCTAGCCAAGCAGCCCAGGGGGCCTGCTGACTGGTGGCTGGCAGGTGACTGAGGAATGAAGGAGCAGGTGCAGCGCTCCAAGGCACAGCCCCATTGCCAGGTGGTCTGTGTTCGAATCCTACCCTTCCCATCTATTGACCCTGTAACCCTGAGCAATTCTCTTGCCATCTCGGTGCCTCTGTTTCCTGATCTGTAATTGAGGATGATAATAGTTCCTCTCTCAGAGGGTTGTTGTAAAGATTAAGTAATTATAGGAGTAAAGGGCTTGGAATCACTCTGGGCACTTAGCAACCAATTAATAAACATGAGGTGTTAGTGATGCTGATCTTGGCACTCCTGTGGCAGGGGGCAGCCCAGGGAGCTATTGCCTTTTGTCTGTGCCCAGTGCCTGGGCGCAGTACTGCTTGTGGTGAGTGAACGAGTGCCTGGGCCTGGTCGCCGGAGAGAGAGGAGCAATGCCCTTGACTCCCATTGGACGCCCCCTTCCTGCCTTCTTCCCTCCCTCTCTCCTGCTCACGTGTGCCCATTGCTATGGGTCCCGTGCTTTTGTTCATTGTTTCAGGGGCATCCACTGATGGATGGGGCCCACCCCCATCTAGATTCAGGCTCCTTTCAGGAGCTCCTGCAGCCCCCCAGCCTCCCCTATAGATGCTCTGCTAAGGTTTGTTAGTGGTCCGTTCTCCTCCTCCTGCCAGACTGTGAGCTCCAAGGAGTAGGGACCCCTGAATAGGTTGGTCCTAGGGTTGAGCCATACGCTAGGCTAGGCTTGGGGGCACATGGGGAGAGTGGGGCATAGCCCTGGCCTCAGAGAGCTCACAGTCTGCTTGTCTATTCAGTAACGCTAAGGCAGCTGCTTGGGGGGCCGGGAGGGTGCTGAGAGAGACACGAGGGCTGGTCTGTGCCCAAAGAGGTCACCGTCTGCCACCTTCTGTGTTCCAAGGTGGACCAGGTGGTGGAGAAGCATGGAGAAGCCCCGCCCGGTGTGGGGGAGGCAGGGAGGCCGGTAACCACAGCGGAATGCGGTTTCTTTCAGGCTTATGGCCTGGCATTATCTGCCATGGAGACCGGGGGCAACCAGTCTGGTCTCTGTGTCCCTGTGAGTAATGACCGGTGCGCCGACAGGCCTGTATCTGTTCTAGATCCTCAGAGGACTTGACCAGATGCCCTGGGACCAGGGGCCTCCGCCCGGGCCAGGTCATTCCCTCGGAAGGACTGTCCTGTGCACTGTTAGATGTTCGGCAGGGTCCCGGCCTCTACCCACTAGATGCCTGTCGCAGCCGCCCCTCTGCCCCCCGACCAAGTGTGACAACCAAAATGTCTCCAGACATTGCCAAAGCTCCCCGGCATTGGGAACTGTTGCCTTAGATGGGTCAGTCTGACTGATTGTCTAATTCAAGGTGGGATGGGAATTTTGAAATCCAATACTGCCTCCCCCACCAAAAAAAAAAAAAAAAAGCAAAAGAGGAAAGAAGAGCCCACAACATCCTGTATTCCTTGGATGCATAAGCATCTGGTTTGGCACAAAGTGCAAACATCCGTTGGGAGGTGGGAAGCCTTTGGGTGGCTTGGAGCAGCTGTGTGCCTTGGCCCGGGCCACCCGGAGGCAGAGCCCCTGGCAGGAGTGACCCGGCCATTGCCAGGTCTTTGTGCACCCTGCTCTGTGAGGTCACGACGTAGGGCAGGTGATCAAGTGACCACACGGAGTGCACGGGCCGGGCATCTGTGCTGGGGGAGGCAGGACGGGCGACTGTCCACTGAACGTTCTCTCCCAACTCATAGTGCGTCCGTGGGGATGCATGGACTTGTGTGGTTCCTCCTCCCTGTGGCACTGCGGCCTTCAGGAGGGCAGGCCTCAAGCCTGTCTTGCTCATTGCCAAATCTCCAGAACTTTCCATGGTACTTGGTATATAGAGCACGCAGGAAATGTTTGTAGAATGATTAAAGGCTGTTTCAGGATGGCGAGGGATCCAGAGAGATGAAGGCTGACTTCTTCTGTCTCGATCTGTCCGACCTCCCAGAGTGAGGGAATGGGGCCCGGAGACCTCGGTTCTAACACGGACAGGGCATGCGTAGGCACATGAACTCCTTTGCTCGCTTTTTGGTTTGTACCTGGATCTGGAAGGAGATGGTGTCCTCTGACCAACACCCTGGCAGCAGCGCAGACCTTGGAGGAGCCTGGCGAAGGCTCAGTCTTGGCCAGGAGTGGCCAGGTGTCTGGGCGCGCATCCACACTCCGACCAGGTGCTCCGGCCACGAGCAGGGAGCGGACGCTCTCCTTCTGCAGGTCGCTTGAGGATGCTTCTGATGCTGTGTCACGACGGCCCCGGGCATGCTGGGGTCACTGTATCTTTGTGGCTGAACTTCCGTCCCTGAACTTGGCAGAATGTATGTGAGATCGAGCAAGCGAATGGAAGCACCCCCATCCTCCCAGCTCTTCCCAGAGCTGAGCCTCTAGCCTGGGTGCTTCACCCACAGGAGTCCTTCTGTGGTCATCGGCTCTCAAGCCCCGCCTCTGCTGGGCTGCACCAATTCAGGGAATCGGAGCATCTCCCTGAGCTTTGGTCCCTTCTGTGTTTCACACCAACTAAGGGCACTTAGCGTTGCTGTCTCGCTTTGGGATCCTCCCCTTTCCTGACTGTGACCCTCTTTCCTGGAATCCTCACTTTAAACGTGGCAGGAGGCGAGTGGAGGCTTTGGGGAGCTTACAGAGCCCAGTGTCAGCCTTGGGGCCAGGCAAGCTGCTGGCTGTCCCCAGGGCACAGCACTGGGCACCCAGTGGAGGGGGGGGGCATGATCAGACGCTGCTGGAGAGGCTGTCCCCCTGTAGCCTTGCTTCACTGACCCGGGGAGGCTCTCAGCAATGCAGGTGGCTCAAGGGTCATTCAGCCTGACCTGGGGTTATCGCCTGGGTTGGAGGCTGTCCATGTTGAAGGAGGTAGTTGTTTATTAATTCATTCAGCAAACATTTCTTGTTTTTAAATGTTTTATTTATTTTGAGAGAGAGAGGGAGAGAGAGAATCCCAAGCAGGCTCTGTGCTGTCAGCGCAGAGCCCGATGTAGGGCTCGATCTCACCCAGATCATGACCTGAACCGAAATCAAGAGTCGAATGCTCAGCGGACTGAGCCCCCCGGGCACCCCTCAACAAACACTTCTTGAGCACCTACTGTGTTCCAGGCTCTCAGGGAGGCACTCTGTGACTCTATTATGTCATTTAATCCTTACAAGAAGCCTGCACGGTGGGGATTCTTGTGGTTTTCCTACAGAAGAGGAGCCCAGAGACAGAGCAGTGGAATAAACCTTCCTGTCACAGACAGTAAACAGAGAGCCAGGGCCCAGCCAGGTTTGATCACAGAGGTCACTCTCCTCAAAACAATACCTGGGGCATCATGGTGGCAAAAAGGGGGCGCCTCAGGCCCCCCACCCCCCACCCCAGGGCCAGAGACTGCTTTTTAGAGCAGGTGCAGCCCTGAGTATAGCGGATGCCCCCATTTTCCACAGGCCAAGTGGCCGCCTCTATGGGAGCGGGATGGAGGCGGGGGTGAGCTCTCAGCTCAGGGCACCCCGTGTGGTGTCAGTGCCAAGGGCAGAAGCAGGGAGGGGAGGGAGTCGGGGACCTCTTTGCAGGGCCGGGCTGTGGGCTGCATCAGAGTTTTCTGTTCCTAAGCCCCGTGACTGGGTTGGTGAGCAGCAGTTAGGACCTCATTAACGTTGGTAATGGAGGAGGACGGTGATGGGAACCAGCTCCCTGTGTGGGTGGGTGTGCTGGGTCCAGCTCCCCCTCCAGGACGGCTGGATGCAGGGCAAAGCTGTGTTGTGGCTCCCTGCCCCGCCCCTCCCCGCCCCCTCTAGCCCAGTCTCTCTGTTCCCCTCCCTCAGAGCCAGGCAGCACCTTCTCTGAGACGTGAAGTTTATTGCGAGGGAGTGGGGTGGACCCCTGGCCTGATGAGAGAGAGGCAGCCTGCCCCAGGGGAAGGATCCAGACATACCTTCGGGCCCCCTCATGGAGCTTCTGGACTTTGGACAAATCTCTCTTCCTCTCTGAGCCTCAGTTTCTCTTTCTGTAAACTGGGGCTGATCCCACCAACGTGGGGCATGGTCTGCCCCCCTGTGGGGCTGGTAGGAGGACCTGAATTTTGGTCACGCCCTCGCAGGTGGGGAGAGCAGAGAGCAACTGGGAAACATCTTGCTTGGGGAAGGTGGCATCTTGTCACCAGGGGCTGGTTTGGATCTAAGTGCTGGCTGCTTTGAGGGCTCAGCCAGAGCTATCCTGGGCCATGTCGCTGAGGCCTCTGGGTCCCCTGGGGCAGGGCTTGTGTTTCAGGATGCTGCTGGCCATCTTGCCCTGCCTTGGTTGGGTGGGCTGAGTATTTTTAGCTCTGACTTTGCAGATTTTTTTTTTTCCTGCCCAGACCTCTCTTGTGGGACAAAACAGACGGTCCACTCCCTGAAAGAGGCAGAGCTTGGGCCTGAAGAAAGGGACTGGAGCCAGAGTGGATGGACCCTGGTGGGGTTTGAAAGGGACGCCTCCCCCACTGTCCATGGCCCGCCGCCCTGTGCCTTACCCCTGCAGCCCTGGCCTTACCCCTGCAGCCACAGCTGGAAGCCGTTGGCCCCTTCCTGGGAAAGCTGCATGTGTGTCTGGGGCGCCCCCCTGCCCGCGTGGGAAAGGTAGTATGTGCACCTGCCTGCAGGAGTGGCTGGAGGGGCCCCTTTGCGCCCTGGGGTTCTGTCCCCTCTCCTGGTCACCTGCTTCTGACTCACCAGAACAAGAACATGATCTTTTTGGGAGCGAGTTTTTAAAAATAGTCCAAGTCCTTTCTCCGGCCCCACCCAACCCCTCTTCTGGTCACACCCTGGCCTTGGCCTCGGCTCTCTTCCCACACTGGTTTTGGGGAACCGCCTCGTGCTCAGCTTGGCAGTGGGTCCGATTGTGAAGCTCTCCTGGGAGGAGCTGTCCTGGCCACATGCTGGCTTCAGAGAGGAGGAGGCACAGGCCTAGGAGTAGGCAGCCCACGGGCCTTGGCCACCGTCCCCCCTTCCCTGGTGGTGATGGTGGGCCTGACCCCGGGGCCGGCGTGGGTCCAGGCATCCCTTCGTTCATTCAGCGGATGTGTGGAGGTGCGCTGTGGGCCAGGCACTGCTCCGGTGCTGTGGATAGAGCAGAGACCCAAACACTGAGTCTCCTGCCTTTTTCGAGTGCACATCTGGGTAGGAGGAAACTGATAGAAGCAACTGAAACCCTCAGATGTCCAGGGGCGTTCGATGCCGTGAAGACAGGGCAGCAGCGTGCAGGGGATGTGTGTTCCATTTTATTATTTTTTTATTTTTTACTTTTTTATAGTTTGTTGTCAAGTTGGTTTCCATGTAACACCCACTGCTCTTCCCCACAAGTGCCCTCCTCTATGCCAATCACCCCCTTCCCCTCCCCCCTCCCCTTTCAGCCCTCAGTTTGTTCTCAGTATTCAACAGTCTCTCATGGTTTGCCTCCCTCCCTCTCCCTAACTTTTCCCCCTTCCCCTCCCCCATGGTCCTCTGTTAAGTTTCTCCTGTTATACTTATGAGTGAAAACATATGGTGTCTGTCCTTCTCTGCCTGACTTATTTCGCTTAGCATGACACCCTTGAGGTCCATCCACTTTGCTATGAATGGCCAGATTTTATTCTTTCTCATTGCCATGGAATACTCCAGTGTGTATATATACCACATCTTCTTGATCTACTCATCAGGTGATGGACATTTAGGCTCTTTCCATGATTTGGCTATTGTTGACAGTGCCGCTATGAACATTGGGGTACATGTGCCCCTATGCATCAGCACTCCTGTATCCCTTGGGTAAATCCCTAGCAGTGCTATTGCTGGGGCATAGGAGAGTTCTACTGATAGTTTTTTGAGGAACCTCCATGCTGTAGGGCCTTGTGGGGACCCTGGCTTCTACTCTGAATGAGGTAGGAAAGCTCTGGAGGGTTTGAGCAGAGGCGTAGCTTGGCTGCTGTGTGAACAAAGTGTGTGTGTGGGGGGGGTGAAAGTGGACACAGGAGACCAGTCAGGGGCTATTTTAATGGCCCAGGGGAGAGGTGGTGACAGTTTGGTAGCAGGAGACATGGAGAAGTGGTCAGAGTCTGGATGAATTTAGAAGGTAGGGCCAGCGAGGTTTGCTGTGGGCTGGGATGTGGATCTGAGAGAGAAGGGGTCCAGGTGAGGCGGAGGCTTGGGCTCCAACCCCTGGCAGGCTGGCAGTGCCATCAGGTGAGAGGGACGGCTGGGGGAAGCCGGGGGGTGGGCAGCCGGGGGTTGGTATAGATGTTAACTTCCGGACGCCCCGCTGACCACGGAGCAGACGTGCCGAGCGGGGCTGTGGAGGAGAAGGTCAGGCTGGAGGCGTCACTGCAGAAAATAGTCTCCAAAACCGAGAAACAGGCGAGGTGGCCCAGGGAGGCACCTTCGAGTCAGGCGGGGGTCGTGAGCCTGGCAGGAGCCCAGTAGTCCCGTGGGAGGAAGGGGGTGGGACAGGGGGACAGGAGCCCTGGAGAGGGAGGGGAGCAGGGAGAGGGTTGCAAGAAGGGAGAGATGGGGTCCACTGGCTTCGGCACCTCGGAACAGTGGGGGCAGACACCTCTCCTCCCACCACATGGTTCAGCAGAGAAAGGGACCGGCCTGGACAGGGACTGCAGGCAATGCTTGCACCAGGGGGACAGGGAAATCCGGTGGGAGCTGGAGCCCGTGTAGGATCAGTGAGTTTTGTTTGTTTATTTATTTATTAAGAGAGAGAGCAAGCGAGTGAGGGAGGGCCAGAGAGGGAGCGTGAGAGAGAATTCTAAGCAGGTTCTGCACTGACAGTGCAGAGCCTGATGTGGGGCTTGAACTCACAAACCGTGAGATCATGACCTGAGCCGAAATCCAGAGTTGGACACTTAATGGACTAGGTCCCTCAGGCGCCCCCTCTTAGTGCTTACTTATTTATTTATTTAGAGGGAGAGGGCAGAGGGCGATTGCTGTCAGCACAGAGCCTGACGTGGGGTTCAAACCCACGAACTGTGAGATCATAACCTGAGCTGAGATCAAGAGTCGGATGCTTAACTGGGCGCCCCTGGGTTTTAATTTTCAAGCAGGGCAGTCATGCAGCATCTTCATATTGGGGGGCATGACCCCGGAGAGAGGAGCTGGGCTGTCTCCTGGCTGCTTCCCCTTGCTCCCAGAAGGATGCCCCCCTCCTCACAAACAGTCCTCCCTCCCCCAGCCCCCAGGTTCCTCCCCTCTGGCATCAGCTCAGGGTCCAGGGACCCGTTGTCTAAGTGGGGTCTACGTGAGGAGGGTGCCGGGGTTCTGCCATCGGAAGGCCTGTGGGCTGAAGAGAGGGGGGTCTGTGAGCACCAGAGGTGGGACAGGCCAGGAGAGCAGCCACCGCCATCCTCACAGAAGGGTGAAGGAGGGGGCGCACGGCCAGTCTGGAGACTGCTGGGATCCAGCCGCGCAAACCCATCTACCTGACCGGACCCCAAATTCTGTGCTTGGGGAAGTCAGTCCCGTATCCCAAGGGACGGAGGCAGCATGCAGGGCACCAGAGAGGGGATGCCCGCCGGGTACAGGTTAGGAGCTGGGACATCCCTCAACTCTAGCTCCGAAGGCCTGTGGGAGGGTGTGCAGGGGTGGAGGGGGCTGGAGCCCTGGGGGAGGGCCTGCAGGGGCAGAGGGGGCTGGAGCTGTAGGCCAGCTCCCGTCTGTGATTCTTGGGGAGCTGGGCGCTGAGTCTCCTTGGGGCTGTCTGTTGTGTGGTAAAGAGCCGCCTTCCGGTGAGCTCCTGCCCGCACCAGGCAATGTTCACTACCTTACTCATTCCTTGTCTTAACCCGAGAGACCCGCCTACACAGCCGAGCACGTTCTGGCAGGGACAGAGCCAGGACTGCAGTGCAGTTTGACCCCAGAACTGCTGGAGGCTCCGATCTGGAGTGAAATGTGGGCCTGGGATCCCTTGGGCATCACCACCGGGTGGGACATGCAGGCTGGGCCGCCCCCGCTTCTGTGCTCAGCAGGTGCAGGGGCAGGTGCAGACCTCCTGTGGTTTGCTGCCTGAGGACAGGAACTCAGCCTCTCCTTTGTTCCTGTGTCCCCAGACCTGAGCTGACCCTGCTACCCACACCCCCCCGCCCCCGCAGGCAGTGGGTGCCCAGTGAAATATTTGCTGAGTGGGGGATGGGCGAACACAGTCACTGGGAAAGCTGCTGGAGGTGACCCTGACCCCCTGGTGGTCACTTGGGGGGCACCTGGGATCCCAGAGAAGGTGGGTGCAGGTCTGTGAGTCCCCCTGGACTCATGGGCCTGAGGCCACTCCGGGACCTTGGTGCTCCGGGGCAGCCACTTGATACCTGGGGGTTTGGGGGTGAAAGCAGTTGTGCCTCAGCTCCCCCCACCCCTTCTTGAGGCTTAAGGTTAGCTCCCTCGGTGGCCAGGAGCCACCCTGGCAGTCCTGGCCCCTGCCTTTGACTCCCCCTGGGTGCTTGGGGACCCCCCCACTTTCGCCTGCAGGCTTACCCCATTTCCCAGGGAGTGGCCCTTTGCTGGGAGCCCCAGATCCTCTAGCCTCTGTGTCTTCATCTGGGCTATTTCTGCAGCCTGGACAGTCCCTCCTTCCCCTACATCAGCTTTGTCAGCTTGGGTGGAGTCTGGCACACCTTCCTTTCCCGGTCCTGCATCCTGCTTCCGGGTTCTGATCTGAGACTCAGAGAGAGAGGGAAGCAGGCTGCCTTTCAGGTTTGGGTCTAGCATGGAAATGCCCCCCTCTAGAATGAGTGGACAGGAACCACGCTGCTATTAAATTGCCTGGTGGTGGGGGGTGCTTCTGGGGAAACTGAGGCTCAGAAGGGTGAAGGGGTAGCACAAAGTCAATTCGCCCCTTTCAGCCTCCAGACTGTGGGCCGTGGGGCCCCATCACACAGACCACCCAGGATGTGGCCGAGGGCCAGGGACCCTCCAGGGATGAGGACAGGAGGTGAGGCCAGGACCGCTGACCCCATAGGAGGAGGCTTTTCACCTGGTCCTTCAGCCTGGAGCCTCTTGCCTGGGCTGGGTTACTGCACACACAGGAGTTAATGTGCTGGGGCTGAGAGGATGGGGGGCACCGGGGACCAGCCTGGGGCAGCCATGTACGGTCCAGGAGCTTCCCCGGGCTGCTCTGTTTCCCAGGTAACAGCCCCCAGGGATTTCCCTCCTCTGGAGGAGTGCCTAGTGGGTGGGCTCTTCTGCCCAGGGGCCTTCCCCTGGTGGTCACTGACCAGGGACAAGCCTAGGAAGTCCCTGGAGGAGGAAGGTTGAGGGGTGGGGACGCCTACTCTGGGCAGGGACAGAGCCTCCATTGTCTCAGTCTTCAGCCATTGACCAAGCCTCACCCCTACCCATAGCCTGGAGGGTGCACCTCTCAGAGGTTCCTCCCTCACCCTTCGAGGGAAGCCTGGTGAGTGACCTGGTGCCTAGTGGGTGAGAGAGAGCGGCCTCCTTGTCCCTCTGGCATTTGGAGGCTGGCGAGGGACAGGGAAGCTGCTCCCCCATCACCAGGGCACTCGCCCACCACCTGTTACACAGCACCTGCTCCGTGCCGGGGATCCCGCCTAGAACCAGCCCGAGGGTCCTGGCTTGGCCCTCTCCGCTCACAGCCCAGGGACTCCCTGCTCAGGACCTGCTTGGCCTGGGTGACGTCCCTCAGTCTCGGCCTCATCTGTCAGGGAGTTAAATTAGCTTAATCGTCCAGCAGGCGGCTCAGTGCACAGCCGTGGAGTGCCATCAGATGTCAGCTGTCATTTTGAAGATGATAGTTTTGTGACCTCAAGAGTGATGAGGGTCACAAAGGACAGGGCCGGGGATGCCTGGGTGGCTCAGTATGTTAAGTGATTGACTTCAGCTCAGGTCATGATCTCACCATTCGTGAGTTTGAGCCCCACATCGGGCTTTCTGCTGACAGCTTAGAGCCTGAAGCCTGCTTCAGATTCTGTGTCTTCTCTCTCTGCTTCTCCCCATTGTGTACTGTCTCTCCCTCTCAAAAATAAATAAAATTTAAAAAAATTAAAAATAAAACAGGACATGGCCAATAGTCTGGTGGACGGTCGGTCTGGACTCCGTCGAGCAGTCTGCAGAATGGGACGGCTGTCTGTCCCCACGGAGCAGCAGGGACTCCAGGCAGGGAACTAGCACGTTATAAACCCACTGGCGTTGTCAGGGCCTGTTTCATCTACCCCTGCATCTGGCAGTCAAGGACAGGAGGCCCCGAGAGGGGCATTAAACCTCCTGAGGTCTGGCGGCTGGAAAGGGCAGCTTTAGCGTCTGGGTCCCTCCTTCCCATGCATCTCACAGGTCTCTTTCCTGGGCTCTGAGTTCAGGACGTGTGCCTCATGCTATCGCTCCACCAGTGTCTTCTTGGACGAAGCACCTTGTCCCTCCAGGGTTGCTGGGAGATGTCTCTTCCAGAGCATCCAGCAGGTGGCTGCTAGTGCTGTGGGCAGAACTGTGGGGACCCTGCTTCCTCACCTGCGTGGGCTGCGGGTACCCCCCAGCCCCCGTCTGGCTTGCATCCCTGCCTCTCCCTCCCTGTTCTGGTCTTTCTGGACAGGGCAGAGGTTCCCACCTGGGCCGGGCCCTTCTTTCCTTTGGGCAGGACTCCCAACACCCACAGCTGCCCCCGGGAAAGGCTCCAGGGTCCCCAGCCGCTGGGCTTAATTTAGTATAGTTCAGTAGCTGTCATCTAGTGTGTGGGCCGGTGTTCCAGACACTCAGATGAAAAGGAATCACCATCCACTCGGAGACAGTTATAATAGGTTGTGTGTGTGTGTGTGCGTGCCCGTGTCCCAGAATCACTCGTGCCCTTTGAAAACACTCCCTGGCTGCATCTCTGAACTCTCAGAATAATAGGCTTGGTACGCATGTATTATTATTTTTTTTTTTAGCTTCGCAACCAGCCTTGGGAACCATGTCAGGAAATCAGTGGGTTTTGAAGGTGAAGTAGGAGTTTGCTTGCTGGTTGAGAGAGGGCGTTCTGCCTGGAGGGCGTAAACAGCTTGAGCAAAAGGCCCAGATAAATCCACCAGGTTGGCAGGGGCAGGGGGCTGACAGCCCTTATGAGGGCTGGAGCGGAGTTTCCAGACAGGCTGGTCATGGGCGCTGCGGAGGCCCGGAGAGGGCAGTGGAGAGGGAGGGGCGGGCCACTGAGGGCCTTGTTGGGTCCTAGACTTCATCCTGAAGGTGACAAGGAAGAGCCTGAGGGTGTGTGTTGTGGAATGGTCACTATGGCAACCGCAGGTGGGGGGGGGCAGAGCAACCAAGTGTAGGTCTGACAAAAGGCTGAAAGCCATGGAAACCTCTGGAAGGGTGCAGTTGAGTGCAGGGGCCCTGGTTCTGACCAGCCCAAGCGTCTGGCCTTGCTGGCCTGACCCACACGTTTTTTCCCTGGCTTCCGAGAGACAGACACGGGGGCCTCCGAGACCAGGTCTGAGGTGGCTGTGGGGCCTCGAACCCATTTCTTGTTTCCCTCCGAGCAAAACTGGGTGGGAGGTGCCCATCCTACAGCAAGGCCGCCTGAATTGGATGTGCCGGCATCTGCTGCTTCCCCAGCTTCTAGGGCTGCCTTTCTGCCTGTCTGGACCCCCTGCCCGGTGTCCCCTGAACCCGCTGGCCTCTCTTCCCAGGCCAGCCTTCCCTGTCCTCAAGCTCCTGGCTCAGCCAGTGCAGCCCCCCTGACTTTCCGGAGCTCCTCCAGGGGTGTTCTCCAGGCCTCGTGCCGGAAAGAGGGACTGGGGGTGGGAGGGGACCGTGAGTCGGGTGAGTCTCCTGAGCTAGTGAGGGGGCAGCGGGTGCAGGCTGGAGGAGGGTGTCTTACCCTTACCGGCTTTGGGGCTGGATGGACCTTGAACTCTAGAGGGGAGGAGGAAGTTATAAGCTCTTTGCTTAAATTAGAACTGGAAGACACCTGCTCTGGGCTGAGCAGGGCTGCTCCCGGTGGAGGGAGGTGCTCATGCTGCCTGCCCTTGGGTGGTCCTGGTCCCCCAGCCCACCCTGCCGGGGCCCACCCTGTCGCCCGGGAGCTGGGGCTGCCCCCTTGGCTCCCCCCTTTCTCGCACGGCCTCTGGCCAGCCCTTCTGCACAGCGTAGCGGGCAAGAGCACTGTTGAGGGGCGTCTGTCTGCCTGTCCAGTCTTGACCAGGTGTTTCCAAAGAGAAGACGCCCCCAAGAGAATAAAGGCTTCCAGGACCCTGCTGCCCGAGCTCAGCACAGTGACTGTCACGGTGATGGCAGTGGCCGGTGTTTACAGGAGAGCTTGCTCTGCGCCAACACCTTGTCTCACGTGAGGGGACCCGTGTATGGCAGGGCCTCGTGCAGAAGGCGTCAGCTGCGCGGTGGGGCAGGGTCCCCGCCCTCCGTGACTCGGTTTCCACATCAGAAAAGCCAGAGCAATGCCGTGGCCAGTGTAAATGCCTTCTGGTTCTGCCCTGCTAAGATGTTTTTTTCCTTCATCTTCATTTTCCTAGAAAATGGGAATGTTTATTTTCCTTTTTCTGTTAAAAATTTTTTTAATGTTTTTTATTTATTTTTGAGAGACAGAGAGAGACAGAGTGAGCAGGGGA
>PJEM01006364.1:0-112719 GCA_004023845.1 Helogale parvula | reverse complement strand
AGAGAGAGAGAGAGAGAGAGAGAGAGAGAGAGAGAGAGAGACAAGCAGAAGAGGGGCAGAGAGGAAGACACAGAATCTGAAGCAAGATCCAGGCTCTGAGTAGTCAGCACAGAGCCTGACATGAGGCTTGAACCCACAAGCTGCAAGATCATGACCTGAATCAAAGTCGGATGCTTAATTAACAGTCACCCAGGAGTCCCTGTTAGTGTCTTTATCTAGTTATACCCTTTGCACTGCTTATATTCTGGGTAATAGTACACTGAGGTGAAAATAATCTCTATTTAAGTGAAGGTCATCATTTTCACCAACTTTTGTGCTCCGGCCTATCTCTATCATTCTATGAGAGCTAGAGATAAAAAGATGCGCATTAGACATGGTGTCTGATCTGGCTGCATTTTCTACTCGTTGAAACTGCTGGCTTATCTCGTGTATTCTCACTTCTATCTGCTACATTTTAATCTCAATTTTTAGGGTTCTTACCCACTGTATACAAATTAATGTCTTTCCAATTTTTCAGGTTAGAAGACCAATAAAACAGAGGTACAAGTACACTTTTTATATTAATAAAAATACGGATGTATCTATATTGCCGTCCTCCCTCAGGATAACACTGCTACACTCACAGAATTTGAGTGGGTTTTTCTCTTTTTACTCAAAGAGAGTGGTTACTTGGTCTGGGGAATGGGAGTGGGGATTGGTTTTAAATAGGCGTAAGAAAATACTTTGAAGTAGAAAAAAAAGAGAGAGAGAGAGGAAGGAAGGAAAGAAGGAAGGAAGAAAGGCAAGAAAAGTAAGAAAGAAAAGAAAGGAAAAGAAACTAAAGGAAAAGAAAAGAAAAGAAAGACACTTTGAAGTGATGGAAACATTGTAAGACTGAAGCGTGATGACCATCAGCTGACCCACAAGCTGGGCCAGGTCATTTGGATGCTCCCCACCCTCCCCTGTCCTGGAAATGTGCATCTTGCTCCCTTTTTCTGCAGCTGCCATAATGCAGCCTTGAGAAAGAGTTATGCCCAGATCACAATATTGTCCCCAAAAACCAGAGACCACCAGGGAGACCGAGGCATGCATGCAAAAGCAAAAGGCATTTATTACGGCTTAGGCTCCCCGGACCTAAGTTCAGGCTCACAGACTTCACCAGCGCGGTGGATCCGTGCTGAAAGCCTCAAACAGAGGAGAAGCAGGGTTTTTATGGGCTTGGGAAGGGGAAGTTACAAGAGGGAGTTACAAGAGATTGTGACATAAGTACAGTAATCCAATCACGGTCAGATGATGGTATTGACAACAGTTTCAGCCATACATATTATTTAGAACACTGTTACTTTTGGCAGGACCCAATCACAATATTTGAGGTATCTTTGAAATTAACCAATTACAGAGTGAGCCCAGGCAGAGTGTATCCTGAGAAGGGGAAGTCGTCCTGATTGGTTGCCCTTCATGTAAATGAGGGATACTGGCCTGGCCAATCAGGAGTCATCCACCATGCCCCTTTATGCAAATTTTTGGTTTTCAAAGTGGACCAACCAGAGGTAGGAATATCTTTCTGAATATGCAATTTTTGGCATCCAGAGCGGACCAATCAGAGGCGAGACTCTGTTCTCTGCTCTCTGAGGCTTCCTGAAGCCTGTCATGGAGTCTGTTTGGTCCTTACAAAAGCACGTCTGCACGGTGAAAAGCCCAGGTACAGCCTCCATATAAACTTAGGATTCTGGCGGAGTGTGATGATCTGCTCATCTTGCAGGCACTGAGGCAAGCTTGTTATGTAAGTCCCTTGTTTATTCAACCCACCACTTTGCAGTCTGGAGTGGCTGGCGTCTTCTTTCCGCTGCTTCTCCTTGCCCTCCGAGAATAGGGCCAGTTTCAGAATTTCTCCTGAGAAGCTCTGAATTTGCAAACCTACAGTGCTGATGATTGCACGACTAAAATTTTACTAAAAATCACTTAACTACACACATAAAATGGGTGAATTTTATAGTATGAAAATGGACCCTCAATAAAGCTGTTACATTTTTTAAACTCCAGGAATCCTAAAGTGGCCTGAACTATCAGTGCAATCTTAAATATTGTTTGTCTCAGGGGTGTCTGGGTGAATCAGTCGGTTAAGCTTCGGTCATAATTTCATGGTTTGTGGGTTCCAGCCCCACATCGGACTCTGTGCTGACAGGTCAGAGCCTGGAGCCTGCTTTGGATTCTGTGTGTCTCTCTCTCTGCCCCTCCCAACTCATGCTCTGTCTGTCTCTCAAAAGTGAATAAACGTTAGAAAAATTTTTAAATATTCTTTGTGTCTACTTATCAGAGTTCCTAGTGGTTTAGCTAAGTATTCCAGAATCCCCAAGGTGGGATGTAGCTCAGCTCTCTACAGTGTCTTTACATATGAAAAGGATAAACTCAAAGTATAAACCAAGCAGGACTGGACTGAGACTGTAGGATGTGACAGGCCTGAGTACTCCTGGAAAAAATATGATGCTGTGTGAATTAGGCAATGTTTACTTGATCCCTAATGTCTGAGAGGGTTTGTATAAATTAAAATGAAATATTTCTTCTAAGTCTAGTTTGCCTTGATGTATTCTTTGAGGGAAGATTTTAAACTATACCTTTAGTTTCTTTTAAAATGTTGTAGGGGTGCCTGGGTGGCTCAGCCAGTTAAGCATCTGGCTCTTGATTTCAGCTCAGGTCATGATCTCACACTTTATGAGTTTGAGCCCTGCATCAGTCTCCGTGCTGACAGCGTGGAGCCTGCCTGGGATTCTCTCTCTTTGCAGCCCCCTCTCTGCCCATCCCCACTCAGGCTTTTTCTCTGTCTCAGAATAAATAAATAAACTTAAAAAAATAAACAAAATGTCATAAGGAAACTCAGGTTTTCTGGTCTTGTTTGGTTTCTAGTTTAGTTTTGGTATTTTGGTATGCTGTATTTTACTAGGAGTTTATTTTGTCTACATTTGAAAGTTATCAGGAAAAAGCCATTTATCATATTGCCCTTTTTAAAAAATTGTTGCTGGTTGTAGCTTTGTGTGTGCAGGATTCTCGCATAGAGAGTTGTGACCCCGAGGCTTTTCTTTCCAGAAGCAGCTTTATTTCTTCCGGCGCTGCTCAGTTGGGTTCATACCCATGTGGCATAGTTTTTTGTATAGTTTTTACTTTTTTGTTTCCCATATATGGTGACACACAAACATGCAGTCTGATTAAGTGGTCTCATGTTACAAGGTTGTGAGGGATGTTGTCACACACACATATAACCAGGTTGCCCTGAGGTTTTTTTTCTTTCCTCAGGGAGGGGACCCCACCACATGTGCTCCATTTAAAAAGTTATTTTTGATACTATTCCTTTGGATATTCTCTAGATTTTCTTGGTGAATATTGACAGAAGTTTTATTAACATATAAAAGAACCAACTTTGACTTCTTTTGGGTGTCTCTTTTATCTTTGTTTATATGTTCTTTAATTTTTGCTTGTTAGTTTCTTTTTCCTTCTACCTTTTTTGCATTTCTTCGGCGGAATTCTCTAATTTTTAAATTTTGCTACTTAATAACCTTTCTAATCAAAACATTCCTTTTAAATACTGTTTTAAGTGTATTTCCTAAACTTTGTAATGGAGTGTATGACTTGGTGTTTTGTTCTGAATATTTTAAAATTTTCTGTATCATTTGACCTTTGATCCTTGGTTATTAAAAATGTGACTGTTAATTTCCATTGTTATATTTGTGTTCTTAAGTTTATATTCTTTTAACTGATATTTAACTGCATCATGGTAAGAGAATGTAATTTGTGGGGTACAGGTTTTTGGAAATTGGTTGAGACTCACTTTATGATATAATAAATCTTTTTATGTTTATGATACAGTAAATGATTTTTATGGTCGTGTTTTACAGATAGCATATGCATGCTTGAAGAAAAATGTACTCTATAATTATTGGAAGCATGATTTTATATGTATTCATTTAAATCAAGCTTTAAAAAATTTTTTTTACATTTATTTATTTTTGAGACACAGAGAGAGAGAGCATGAAGAGGGGGCAGAGAGAGAAAGAGACAGAATCTGAAGGAGGCTCTAGGCTCTGAGCTATCGGTCAGCACAGACCGTGATTTAGGGCTCTAATCCATGAACCGTGAGATCATGACCTGAGCCGAAGTCAGATGCTCAAACCACTGAGCCACCCAGGCGCCCCTTAAATCAAGCTTTTAAATTGTGTTGCTCAAGTATATTTATTCACTTGACTTACTCTTATTGCCTGCGTGATCTATTGATGGTTGAGAGACAAATTTAGAAAAATTTTCACTATAATTATAGATTTTCCCAATTGTACCCATAGTGCTATGTATTTTCCTACTTCATGAATTTTGAGGTCTCTCAATTTGATACATACAAGTTTAGAACTCATGTCTTCCTAATAAAATGAACCTTTTATTATTATATAATGGTCAACCTTATTTATACTTTCTTTTTCTTTTTTTATTTTTTTAATGTTTTATTTATTTTTGATACAGAGAGAGGCAGAGCATGAGAGGGGGAGGGGCAGAGAGAGAAGGAGACACAGAACTGGAAGCAGGCTCCAGGCTCTGAGCTAGCTGGCAGCACAGAGCCTGACGCGGGGCTCGAACCCACGAACGTGAGATCTGACCTGAGTCAAAGTCGGAGGCTTAAATGACTGAGCCACCCAGGAGCCCCTATTTATACTTTCTATCTTAAAATCTTTTTGCTCCAACTGTAATATAGCTATCGCAATAATATTTTTGTTAGTATTTGTTTAACATACTTTTTTCTATAATTTTGCTTCAGAACATTTCATGTTCTTATGAGTGTTCTTTCTCTCTCTCTCCTTCTCTCTCTCTCTCTCTTTCTCTCTCTCACACACACACACACACACACACTCACACTCACACCCCTCATTCAAACATATAATCTGATCTGAAAATTTTTACTCACTACCTCATAAGTTTAGTCCCTTAATATAAAATGTGATTTTGATTATTTTTGAAGCTCTTAATGGTATTTTAATTTGGATTTTCTGATTCTTTCTTTTTCTTTACTCTCTTTGTATTGTTGATTTTATTATTGGTGTTGATTTCACCATTTTGTTTTCCTGATTATTGTCTTCCACTTTACTAAAGGGACAGTGTCTTTTGGTGATTACCCTTGAAAATTTACCATATTAACTTGGAAAGGTTGAATGCAAATCAGTATTTAAGTCCCTGCTCCAGAGTAATACATGCTGTTTGAACTGTACTTGTGATCACTCCCTCTCACTAATCAGCAGGGTATTATTTTCTAGACTTTATTTCTGTCATTTTTAAGCCAAAACAAATTGGACATCAACATTATTTTTGCAATGTTTATTTAGATTTATCTCATCTCTCAATTTTATTGCTTATCATTCCTTCCTCCTTTCTCCACCATATCTCTGAGGTCATTATCTTTAATAAAAAAAATTTCTTTAGTGAAGTTTTGTTGGTGACAAACTTAGTTTTTTATTTAATCTGAAAAGGATTTTATCTCTATCTCCATTCTTAAAATAGTTTTGCTAAATATAAAATTTCAAATTAATAGTTTTATCTTTCATTACTTTCAGTATATCATCATATTGTTTTCTAACTTCTAATATTCCTGTTGAAAATTAAGTTGTTCTCTGTGAATGATTTGCTTTTCTTTTGAACTACTCTTGAGAATTTATCTTTTCATTAATGTTTTGCTCTTTTAAAATTTTTTTAAAAAATTTTTGAGAGAGCATGTGAGAGTAGGGGTGAGCAGAGAGGGGGTCAGAGGATCTGAAACTGGCTCTACAATGACAGTGAGAAGCTTGAACTCATAATCCATGAGGCCAAGACCTGAACTGAAGTCAGACACCGAACTGATTGAGCCACCTAGAAACCCCAAAGTTTTGCCGTTTTATTACAATGAATTTATTTATGGATTTTTTCTGATATATGCTTCTTGGCATATATCATGCATTTTAAATTGAGGCATAATTAGCATATAACATATTAATTTCAGGTGTACAACATAATAATTTGATATTTGTACATATTGAGAAATCATCACTGCAATAAGTCTGCCTAACATCTGTCACCATACATGGTTACAAAAAATGTTTTCTTGTGATGAAGATCTAGTCTCTTAGCAACTTTCAAATCTGCAATACTACAATACAGTGTTATTAATTATATTCCCTATGCTATACATCCCTATGATTTTTTTTTTTTTGACTGGAAGTTTGTACCTTTTGACTCTTTCATCCGTTTTACCCACCTTCCAGCTCCCATGTCTGGTAACTGCCAATCTTTTTTCTGTATCTATGAGGTTGGTTTTTGCTTTTATTTGTTTATTTTGGATTCCACATGTAAGTGAGATCATGTGGTATTTGTCTTTCTCTCTCTGACTTATTCCACTTAGCAAAATGTCCATCCATGTTGTTGCAAGTGGCATGATTTCATTCATTTTTATGGCTGAATAATATGCATATATATATATATATATATATATATATATACACCATATCTTCTTTATCCATTCCTCTATCAATGGACACTTAGGTTATTTCCATATCTCATCTGTTATAAATAGTGCTGCCATAAACATACGGGTACATTTCATTTTTGAATTAGTGTTTTTATTTTCTTTGGATAAGTACTCAGAAATGGAATTGTTGGATAAGATGGTAGCTCTTTGAAGATGGTAATTTTTTGAAGAACCTCCAAGCTGTTTTCCATCGTGGTTGTACCCATTGACATTCCTATCAAAAGTGCACAGGGGTTCCCTTTTCTTCACATCCTGGCTGACATTTGTTTTTCTTGTTTGATAATAGCCATTCTGACAGGTGATATTTCATTGTGGTTTTGATTTTTATTTCCCTGATGATACTGATGTTGAGCATCTTTTCATGTACCTGCTGGCTATCTGTATGCCTTTGGGAAAGTATTCAGATCCTCTGCCCATTCTTTAATTGGGTTGTATGTTGTTTGTTGAGTTGCACGAGTTCTTTACATGCTTGGGATAGTAACTTCTTATCAAATATATGATCTGTACATATTTTCTCCCATTGGGTAGGTTGCTTTTTCTTTTGTTGGTTATTTCCTTTGCTGTGCAAAAGACTCTTAGTTTGATATGGTCCCATTTGTTTATTTTTGTTTTTGTTTCCTTTGCTTTTGGAATCAGATCTAAAAAAAAAATCACTGCCAAGACCAGAGCCAAGATACTTACCTCCTATATTTTCTTCTAAGAATTTTATGGTTTCAAACCTAACACTTATGTTTTTAAGTTATTATGTTATCTGCAATGGTAGCAGCTGGACTTCTTCCTTTTCTATTTGGATACCTTTTATTTCTTTTTCTTTTCTAATTGCTGTGGCTATGGCTTTCAGGACTATGTTGAATGAAAGTAGTGAGTGGACATCCTTGTCTTGTTCCTGATCTTAAAGTAAAAATTTCAGCTTTTCACCACTGAATATGATATAAGCTGTGGGCTTGGCATATATAGCCTTTCTTATGTTGAGCTATGTTCCTTCTACGATTGAAATGATCCTCTGATTTTTATTCTTCATTTTGTTAATGAGATGTATTACATTGATTGATTTGCAGATGTTGAACCTTCTTAGTCACCCTGGAATAATCCCACCTAATTATGTGTATAATCTTTTAATGTATTGCTAAATTCAATTTGCTCATATTTTGTGGAGGATTTCTGCATCATTAGGGATATTGGCCTATAATTTTCTTTTCTTGTGACATCCTTGTCTGATTTTGGTACCAGGGTAATTCTGATCTCGAACAATGAGGTTAGAATTGCTCTCTTACCTCTATTTTTTGAAAGAGTTTGAGAAGGATTGGCATCAATACTTTGAATGTTTGGCAGAATTCACCAGTGAAGATCTCTGGTCCTGGACTTGTGTTTGCTGAGAGGTTTTTGATTACTGAATCAATCTTTTTTATCAATAATTGGTCTATTCAGATTTTTTATTCATGATTTGGGCTTGGTAGGCTGTTTCTAGGAATGCATCCATTTCTTCTAGGTTGTTCAGTTTTTTGACATATACTTGTTCATTGTAGTCTCTTATGATTTTTTTGTATTTCTGTTGTATCAGTTGTAATGTCTCCTTTTATTTCTGATTTTATTTTTTTGAAGCCTTTCTCTTATATCATTTATCTTTTGATTTCTTCACTGATCATTGGTTGATCAGTAGCATGCTGTGTAATCTCCACATATTTGTAAATTTTTCAGTTTTCTTCATGTAATAGCTTTTTAGTTTTATATCATGTAGTTAGAAAAATGACATATGATCTCAATCCTATTAAATATATTAGGATTAGTTTTATATCTTAACATATGGTCTATCCTGGAGAACGTTCCTTATGCATTTGAGAAGAATGTGTATTCTGTTGCTTGTGGATGGAATGTTCGGCATATATCCATTAAGTTCATGTGGTCTAAGGTGTCACTAAAGGCTGACATTTCCTTATTGATCTACTGTCTGAATGATCTATCCATTGATGTAAATGGGATACTGAAGTCTTCTACTATTATTGTAGGACTGTCTATTTCAACCTTTTGGTATGTTAATATTTGTTTTATATATTTATGTGCTCCTATGTTGGCTGCATAAATAATAACAGTGTTAATCCTTTTGTTGGAGTGACTCCTTTCTTATTATGTAATGCCCTTCTCTCTTATTGGTCTTTGTATTCAAGTCTATTTTGTCTCATGTAAGTATAGGTATCCAAATATTCTTGTGGTTTCCATTTGCTTACAATATCTTTTTCCATTCCTTCATTTTCAGTCTCTGTAGGTCCTCGCATCCAAAGTGAGTCTCTTATAGGCAGCAAATAGATGTGGCTTGTTTTATTATCCATTAAGCCTCTCTGTCTTAATTAGAGAATTTAGTCCATTTAAAGTTAAAGTAATTATTGATAGGTGTGTACTTATTTTCATTTTGTTAACTGTTTTCTGGCTGTTTTATAATTCTTCTCTGTTCCTTTCTTTTTCTCTTTCTATTTTTATTGGGGGGTTGATGACTTTCTTTAATAGTGTGTTTAGATTTCTTTCTCATTATCTTTTGTGTATCTACTGTGGGTTTTTGCTTTTAATTACTACAAGGCTTATATATAACAACTTATATTTATAACAGTTCATTTCAAGTTGATAACAGCTTAATTTCCAACACATTCTAAATTTATATTTTTACTCTGCCCCATACCCACTTTCTGATTTTAGTGTCAAATGTAATATATTTTTATCTTCTATATATCCCTTAAGTAGTTCTTGCAGGTATAGTTATTTTTATCATTTTTTTTACTTTAACTTTCACACTAGGTTTATAAATGATGTTATATGGTATTATTTTTATTTGTAGATTCCAACTTTGTCAGCTTTAGGCAATTCTCACCCTTTATCTATTCAGATATGACTTAACTCTTATTTTCTATTTTAAGTCTCTGATTGGACATATTTTAAATTTATTTTTATTCTCAATATCCCTTAAAATTTCATATTTTCCATTTTCTCCTATGTCTGTGCCTCAGTATGGGTATATCTATTTTCTAGTTCACTAATTATTACTTTGGATATGCCTAGTTTACTATACACATTAAGTTTTAACCTCAAATCTAAAACTTCAGATTTTCCTATAACGTATTACTGGATTCTTTTATTTGATTACCTATGTCATAAATAATTAGACCCATATAGCCTGTATCTAATAATTTTAGTGTCTGAATCCCATAGCTATCTGAATCTGTAGTGGTTTTTTGTTTGTTTCTTTGAGTTTGCTGACTCTTTGTCATAGTGTCTTGCTTGCTTGTGCATTTAAGAATATCTGATTCTGAGTTCACATATGGCTGAGTTTAAACTGAAATGCTACGGGTCTAAACTGGCAATCAGTCCTTCAGAGAGAATTATATTTGCTTTTGCTGGCAGCCAGAAGACACTACTTTGATCACTGTATCTCCCACCAATGGTCTTATTTTTTTAGTTGAATTTATTGTTGAATTGGTTTCCATACAACACCCAGTGCTTATTTCACAAGTGCCCTCCTCAAAGTTCATCACCCACTTCTCCCCTCTTCCCCACCCCCCATCAATCCTCAGTTTGTTCTCAGTATTTTAGAGTCTCTTATAATTTGCCTTTCTCCTTCACTTCACATTTTTTTCCACCCCTTCCCTTCCCCCATGGTCTTCTGTTAAGTTTCTCAAGACCCACATATGAGTGAGAACATATAGTATCTGTCTTTCTCTGACTGACTTATTTCACTTAGCATAATGCCCTCCAGTTCCATCCACATTGCTCCAAGTGGCCAGATTTCATTCTTTCTCACTGCAAGTAGTATTCCATTTTATATGTAAACCACATCTTCTTTATCCATTCATCAGTTGATGGACCTTTAGGCTCTTTCCATGATTTGGCTATTGTTGAAAGTGCTGCTATAAACATTGGGGTACATGTGCCCCTATGCATCAGCACTTCTGTATTCCTTGGGTAAATTCCTAGCAGTACTATTGCTAGATAATAAGGTAGTTCTATAGTAGTAGAATCACAGTTAACCTTCTTCAGTTATGCTTGGCCCAAGGTTTAGTATTTGCATCAATATTTAATTGTTGGACACCGTTGGTTTGTGTTATCTTTCCTGCTCTAACTTGGACTCAGAATTCTTAATCAGTCTCTTACTTTCTTTTTGCCTTCTGGATATTTCTCTTTCTACTAGAGAGCAACAATTTAGGTATATATCTTATTCAGGAGATGCATTTTATTTTATTTATTTATTTTCTAATTTTATTTTGAGAAAGATACAGTGGGGGAGGGGCAGAGAGTGAAGGAGACAGAATCCCAAGCAGACTCCACACTGTCAGCACAGAGCCCAATGTGGGGCTCAGCCTCACAAACTGTGGGATCATGACCTGAGCTGAGGAGAAATCAACAGTTGGGTGCTTAACCAACTGAGTCACCCTGGTGCTCCAGGAGATAAGTTTTTTAGACTATGTGTCCTGCTATGTTACAAGAAGCAGTAGTGCTATAGTCAAGGAGTCTTAATCACCATAAAATTTAAATTCTGGCATGTGTGTGTGTGTGTGTGTGTGTGTGTGTCTGTGTGTGTGCGTATAAATTATGGCTAAAATATAATTTTAGAAGCTAGAGTTAAAAACTTTGGGATGCACAATGACATATACCTGACATGATGAATCACATAAGTCTTCCTTATAGACTTGTAGTATAATGCATGCTATTTGCAAATAACCTAAATAACAACAACCCCTTTCTGCTTTTACCATCTGGATTCTTTTGTACCTATAAGTTCGCTTTAACTAACAGTGCATATTTCTTGAACTTTTGCTTTATGATTTCTGAAAGGTTTTACTAAAATGCAAATATCATTTGGGGCCTGGTTAGGGAAAACATATTGGACAATTTATTACAAGTTGTTTTTACTGTAATGGGCATGATAGAATGAACAGCTGGTTTTAACAAAGGATGGACAAACCCAGAACCTTGGATATAGTTTATTGAATAATTTTGCCTAGGGTATGGCACTTTTTGAAAAGATATACCATGAAAAGTTCAGTTTCTTTTCCAGGACTTGATAGTATGGTTGAGCATGCTTTGTGGAATTCTAGTTTGAAACTTACAAAGGGCTTAATTATTTTCAATGATATGACTTCTATAATTAATAGGATGGATCCACATTTTTGGTTAAATTTCTGGGACATTAGTAAGTAAATATGTGTGTGTGTGTACATATATATATGTATATATGTACACACACATATATATAAATTAAACCTATGCTATTATATATTTGCTGCCATGAGTGCTTAATCATTATCCTAGGAAAATGAAAGTCAGTCTAAAAGAAATTGTGGAGCTGGATGCCCCATCTACCTGATCTCAGATTGATGACTTATGCCTAATCCAGCTCAATCATTCTGCAACCATGAAGACTGGAATTCAGATAGCTCGGTGATATTGTTGCACTAGAAAAGCTCTAGGACATACTACACATCAGTTACCAAAATTGAAACTCTTTGAAACTGTAGTGGTAGAGTTGCAGCACCTAAAGAAGTGATAGGTGGGGGTGCTTGGGTGGCTCAGTTTGTTGAGCGTCTGTCTGGCTTCGGCTCAAGTCATAATCTCGCGTTCGTGGGTTCGAGCCCCGAATCAGGCTCTGTGCTGACAGCTAGCCTGTCTTCAGATTCTGTGTCTTTCTCTCTCTCTGACCCTTCCCTGCTCATGCTCTCTCTCCCTCTCTGTCTCAAAAATAAATAAAACATTAAAAAAAAAAAGAAGTGATAAGTGGTCACTGTTGACGAACAGCAAAACATTGGAAAAGCTAGAAGTCTAGATGAATTTTACTGTTTCCTGGTGCATATCTATCATTTCAGCAGCCCCTTATTATGTTTCAAATACAATTTTAACATATAGGACATTTTGTTACCATCAGTTTTCTCAATTGGTATTTGGAGCTCTCTGACCTTGGAATAATGTACAAAAGAAAATTAACTATAATTTTAGAAAAATGTGCACCATGGCTAATACAGTAAAACCTTGGATTTTGAATAGCTTTCTCTGCAAGTGTTCTGCAAGAGAAGCAAACGTTTCTAATAAGTTTTAACTTGATAAACAAGCGATGTCTTGCAGTAGGAGTAGTACCACGCCTAACGTCACATGATCACAACTGAGCCAAGGTTTTTCTCTCTTTCTCTCTCTCGCTGTGGGATTGTGGGTGATCGTCAATGCAATGTCACATTTCCATGAAATCTATAAGTGGAGATGAAAGCAGGTGTCTTTGAATAAGTTCCTTGTTAAGCTGTATGAAAAGAAAACGATTTCATGGACCTTGTAGGTAGGAGTGATTCTGTTACTGATAGTGAAAGTCGTCCTACACAGTAACCCTCCTCTCTCTTGTCTCCCTCACACCAGCCACGAAGGTTTTTAAAGGTAAGTGCAGGTTAGTTTGTTTATTTTTCTTTATGTTTTGTGTTTTCTTTATTCTTTTGTGTTATATTACAGCATTGTAATTATTTTTGTATGAATAGTTTTGGGTTGTGAGATGAATCATCTGGGGTTCCATTATATCTTATGGGGAAATTCACTTTGATATACAAATGCTTTACATTAGAAGCATGTTTCCAGACTGAATTATGCTCACAAACCAAAGTTTTACTGAACATATTATTATTGCTTTAATAATTTACTGAGCAATATTCAAATTACTTGCAACTAGTTATATCTTAAGCCTAAATGGATTAAACTGTTTATCATGATGAAAATTTCTTACCTGTTCTTTATTAGAATCATCTAAACACTTTACATTATTTTTGGTGTAATAGAGTTTAAATAAATATGCCCTTGTGGTTATGGTTATTATTTTCACAGCAGAAGTACATCTTGGAGAAGCCACTGGGAATGTTCCATTAGCTTTAACTAAACATTTAATACTCAAGGGTCTCACAACTAGTTAATCACTTTATTTATATATCAAGTCAGTGTAATGCTCTTCATTCTTCATTATTATGGCACATTATAAATAAAAAGAGAAAGGATTCACTAAATAAAATTAATCTTAAATTTAAATAAAGATAGCAAATCTGGCTGAATACTTGGTCACTGAAATTTAAAAAAATACTTAGACCTCAGAAAAGAACCTTGTTTTAAAACTAGGATCTTAATAGACATGGTGGATTGGAACTGAGGCTCTCACTTGCTTTTTTCACTGGGACACTATTAACTGAATGATTGTATTCACATGAATGTAGAGCTGGACTGAGTCACATGGACCACCTCATGCAGACCAATGATTGCTGTTGTTTCAAAAGAACATTTTTAAATATCTGTTCAACACTGATCTAGAGGAAAGACTATGTGGGTAAACTGTCCCTATAGATGGTGACATGGCATCAGCTTTCCCTCCCATTTAACATGACTGGAACCCTTTGCTGTTAACCAGATCTGTGCTTCTTAGAAGAAATTTGGTGACCTTTTCTTTCTATTTCACGATGTTACCCAGTAGTCTCATCAGCCTTCCTCAAAGACTTATCGAAATATTTCTTATAAGCACATAGGTTTCCTAGAGGAAATTGTGGCATATAAAATTTTTTTCTATCTCATTATATTCCTAGGGGGTGGATTTGGAAGCCCTGTGATATTTGTGGAAATCTAGTATTATTTCCATGTCCTCTATAGATGCCAAGTTGACAGGGTGTTCAATCAGGATCCATATCAAGGTTAAATTTCCACACCCCTCTGGGCCTGATGGTCAACTCAGCACCCTCACCTTTCCGTGGTTTAAGATCTCCTAAGTCAAAATCCCCATCCCTGTAGAGTTCTTGAATTAAATTCTGTCCCCAAGAAGCTTTTGGAAGGCAGGTAAGAAGGAGAAACTATTAATTTTTAGAGGGTGGGGTAGTCAGCATTGAGGGTAGGTAGGAGGTATGAAGTATAAGAACCACCCACCTCACTGTAGCACACTGAGAGTTGATGGGAACCTACCAGAGCTTCCTGAGATTTGTCGTAATTTCTGGGCATGCGTTTGAGAACCATCTGCTTTGATGCTGTGAGATGAGATTATTAGCGATCATTTTCTTACTTACAATTCTAGCTCTTTCAACAGCTGTAGAAGCTTTTCATTCCTTGTAATAAATTCTTTCATACATTTCACTTATTCAGCCTCTGAGAGGCTGTGAAATTCTTCTAAAGGCATACTTTTGGCAGAATAATGGGTGAAAAGCTTATACACGGCTTCCATCTTCTGCTGGTCAAAGGTTTTCCTACAACTACCTCCACACTTCCAGGTAGTTTAGTTGCCTCAACATCAGTTTTAAGTTTAGTGGCAGGAGGTGAAGGGTGTGCATTGAGGGTACAAGATGTGGTCTCCTTAGGGTGTCCCACATAAATTTGGTCAGTTTGAACACAGAGTTGGTTGTAACTGCGGTGGGCAGAATAGGTGAAGTGGCCAAAGAAGAAGAAGAGGCTCAAAGGATTTGGTATGAAGACTGGAAAGTTTTGGCTCTGTGAGATTTGGGGCCAGTTGGTTTTGGGTTCAAATCTTGGGTTATACTAGCCATAGACCTAGCTGATTTTGCTTTCCTGTCTGCATTTCCTCAATACTGTCAATCCAGAACAGTAATGATACATATTGTAACATTGTGGGGTCTTTCTAAAGATTCAGTGAGGTCTATACAGTGTGTTTACACATATCTCAATATATAAATATATGTTAATTATATTTATATATAAATACAAATATATTAATAAATAATATGACACATAATAATGCTGAGTAGATGTTTCCTGATGTGATTATTTGTAGTTTTCCAGGGGATTACTAGTTCAAGTAGGAGGAAATATGAGTAACCTAGTGGGGCCTGCTGCTCTTGCATATATAGCTTCTCATCATTAAAATGCTTCCCCAATCTCCATTGAGAACCTTAGAAAGATACAGCAAATGATTCTTCTTCTCTTCCTCTTTCTCTCAGGGACTGGTTTTTGAAGGATGTGACCTCTGCAACAAGTAGCCTTATATTTCCAAAGGAATGGTAGAAAGAATAAAAACACAATTAAGTCTTAAAAAATCATGGTTTTTCTGGACAAGCCCTACATTTACTGTGATATAATAGAAAGCAAGGACCAGAAGCCAAGATGTTATAAACAAAGGCTCATGATGTTGATTACATAGGTTTTAGTTCTAAAAGCTTGTAAAATGAATTAATCATATAAGGGAAAACACTAGCTAAGAAGAAAGCAAAGTGATAAAAGACTATAAAAATCCACACAAGAAGACATTAAAATTGAGAGAAACACACACTTTAATGATCTTTTTCTCTTTCTCATCTGTAAAATTAAATTTGGGAGTTGGTAATAGTTACAATGACCTCAGTTTAGTTGCTGATCATTAACCATGGGTATTTCACACCAGAGATTTGGTATGTTAAAATAAAATGAAATTGCACTAATCAATTAGCTCTGTTATGCAGTGCCTCTATGTAGAGCATTAAACTGCAATGGGAATCTATAAATTTAAAAGAAAAATATTTATTGAATAATAGTAGGTGAAAATTAAAATAAAGAAGACAAATATAAAATAGAGAGTCAAGATTTGTGGGATTTTTTTAATCTTCTAAAAGAAAACCCAGCCAATTTCCTTCTGCATATGCAGTGAAAGCACTTTCCATCACTTCGTCTTGCCAGACCTATTCTAGAAAAAGGAAGACAGAACTCGAAGTTCATGAGGCTCTGCTCACTTGAGAACCTGATAACCATCCATCATATTCTGAACACCAGAACCAAGCCTTCTCAGAACAAATGGAAATTCTCTCCTCACTAAACTTTACTAACAGTTTTCTTTCACAGAATGTTGGTTTTAGTGAAATTTCTTGGCATCCCTAAGCTGGTACCATGGGGCATCTGATGTATCTGTGAAGTCTGGGTAAATTTTTCTGAATAAAATAGGGGATAATTCTCTCTTCTAAGGTTTTATTTGTCGGATCATTTGATTAAATTTGTACGACAGGTTGTAATTGGCTTCTCTTGTCCGAGAGCATATTCACTACTGCGCTCTGGCTCACACAGTTCCTATCCATGACACTGTATAATTTAAGAGAAAATCACTCAAATTCGTCACTTGATCTCACAAAGAGAAAGCAGATTGTTGATTGCCTAAGTTCTAATTTTTCAGCTGGTTGCTTTGATTTCCTTTATCGACAGTTGTGTATTATCCACGTAGGTCACAAGCTTTTCTTGATATTGAAGAGTTATGATCCGACAGCATAATGAGGGAGGTGATATAAGATCTTTATTTGAGCCAGTTGAAATCAGTTGAAATTGCAGTTTCCATCCACAACTTTCATGTTTGGAAAGAAAGGCCAATCTTACTATATTTCACTCATTACGCATTTAGAGATTCTGCAGAAAGATTGATGTGGAATAGATTGTTTAAGGACTTGTATTCCCTCATTTGGCTTATACTGGAGTAAAAGGTGAGTTGACTGTTGATTCCAGAACATGTAGTCAATAATTTGAGATTCTGTTTTGGCTGCTGGATCTAGGATTATAAGTTTAGCCAGCCGTTAGGCCTCCTCCTACTTTATGCATTTTAATACTTTTTATTTTTTATTTCCTTTTTTGCTTTTTATTATGTGAGATCTTGACATAATGTCCCATGATATCCAGAAGATGTATAGGTAGAGTTCATTATCAGACACTCTTCACCAAAAGTTCATACCACTAACCTACCATGAACACAAGAGAAATTTTCTACTTGCTTGCCTTCTATTCCAAGTACTATCGATCCTTGAATGTGCTTCTGGTTTAGGTTTTCTGTTATCTCTTTCTGTCATTCTCTCCCTCTCCTTCTGAGGGATCTGTGTTTTATCCTGCTTTTACTGCATGGTCCAAGGATGGAAGATAACTCTTCTTGGTTCCATTTTAGAATGGTGGGGTCTTACTGAATCTCCTCAGCTGTTAGGTCTTTTAGGTTCTTCAAACAGGACAAACTACAAATGTGTAGATATTTAAAATGTCTATTCTTCCGTGAAGTGATTTCGTAAAGTTTCCAGAGATCCTTCCTCCTGTCCTCCATTGATTGGGAGGTTTTAAGGGTATTTCCCTTGATGTAGGTAAGGATACCACTTCTGGGTGATGATTTATTACTTTTCCTCTAACACAAGACATTCTCTTGGCTGAGGATACCTTCCCAATCCAGGCAACTCTCTTGGACAGAATCACACTATTATTTACCAGTTCTCTGACTTTGCCCTGAAATGTCTAGGAGTAGAGCCCATAACCCAATTCCTGATTTCTTTCTCTTCACTGCTTTATCTCCATTATCAGAGAAGCTAGGCAGCCATAGTCTCACTCCCTTTAGGTGCCTCACCCATGTCTACTATATTCCACATCACGGAAAATAGATAACACTTTCTAAGGCAGACCACTGAAGCCTCTTCCCCAGGCTTTGAGAAGTTGAAGCCCTCTCAGCTTCCTCCCCACGGCACAGGGAGCAGTCACCACACCTGACCAGCTCTCCCAGAGTACACTCTTTAAGTTCATCTGCCGCTTTTTCAGAATCAAAGTGTGGATGTGAGTGTTCAAGAGAGGTTGAAAAGCTGGCTTTGTACTGTTTCTTTTGCTTGCAGTCCTTGTGTTTTGCATTTGGTGATAGTTCATACCCAAGGTCTTAAGAACTCAGTTGAAAATGATACTGAATAAGTCCACATTTATATCCTAGAGAACCGAGAAAATAAAACATGAGCAATTCAGATAAGACAACAATATAATTGATTCTTTTAGACATATCGTTCTAAAAACTTTAATCTTTCTCGATGATAAGAGTCAGTAATATAGTAAACATTAGTACTTTTGTGTTTTTTTTTATGATGATCTTAATAGAATTGAAGTTGAGTTAGGAAGATTTAAGTCTTGGTCAAGATCTACTATGTGAGTGCAGCTATTTTGATTTAATTATGTTCTTTGCTTTATTTATTTTTAATTAAAAAAGGCTTATTTATTTTGAGAGAGCAAGAGCAGATGTCCATGGCAAGCAGAGAAGGGGCAGAGAGAGAATCCCAAGCAGGCTCTGCACTGATAGCAGATACTTCCAAATGGGATGCATTGGGAATCTGCTGATAGCTGATAGTGCAGAGCCTGACGCGGGGCTTGATTTCATGAATGGTAAGATCATGACCTGAGCCAACATCAAAAGTTGGATGCTTTACTGACTGAGCCAACCAGGAGCCCCTGCTCTTTGCTTTAGAAAGCCCTGAGGAAAGCATCTGAATTGGATAAAATGCAGCTGACTTGGATTATATCAGATAGCTCTTACATTCCACTCCGTATCTTTTTGACTCTCATCTTCAGTCCAGCCGTGGCTGTGGCATACAGGTGCATGTAGCATATATACTAAGACAGCACTTTGCCTTACCTACACTCCACATCTTTTGTGCTTGGCCTTGAACCTTCTCTGCTGCTTCCAGATGGGGTGCCTCTGGAAATCTGCTCAGCTGTGGCACATGTGGAGCTGAGTTAAGTTTCCATGGGACAACCTCAGTAATAGGGGATTAGAATCCCTCTTCTCCAACTTAGGTGGGCAGTTCTGAGGTGCTTACACATGGCTCCCCAGAAGATCCTCAGTGTAATGGTGCTCCAGTTGTTCACTGAGGTAATCAGTTCAATGGTGCAATTTTCAGTGAACTTTCCCTCCTTCTATGTAGTGCCTTCCATCCCTACTCTAGTTACTTGGGGTCATTTCCCAAATTAGACATCATGCATTCAAACTTGTATCTCAGATCCTTTTTTGGAGAAACCTGGGCCAAGACTATACCTTTCATTTCCCTGTTTACTGAATAATTCCAATCACTTACAGTAGTATCTGGAACATAGTAAGCATTTAACAAAATGCCGCTGAGTGAATGAGTTCATGGTGTCTGGGGGATGGATGAGGCTAGTGGGATTTTTGCAGAATGCAGGCTTAGGGAAGTTAACTCTTCTGTGGGTTGTGCTGCGTCTTAAGACTGATCATTACAAATAGGTGCTGTCATTGTCTTTCTGATATATTATCTGAAACATGCTGCCTGGCTCTTCTCAAAAAGAGGGAGTTGCCTCTTCACTGTAACATCAGAATCTACAGGAAAATAATGTTTTACCAGGTGAATTATAGCAGCCTAACATGGAGTCCAGCGTGATGCATTGTTCTTGGCTCATAAATAATGCAAACGGGATACCAGGCAAAGATAAAGGCCGGTGATTTATTCGCATAACCTTTATGTAAACCTCATAAATTGTGCACCATGGTGTCTGGGAATGTGAAGATGGCCGTGGTACCAGATTGTGTTGACAATAGCAAACATTACATGTATTGACAATAAGAGCTGAAGAGGACACTCTTTCTCACTCCTCTTGCACTCTCTTACCGGGGAGAAATGGAGGAAACAGTAATATTTTGAGAATAAAGCAGAAGACATGAATTAACAGCAATAAAATTGATATGAAGAGAAAACAGTACTACAAAATCACATTATGGAAGATATCATTAGGAATCAATTCATTTGTGCACATTTTATTTCTTATCTGCATGCTAGAGAAATCACACACACACATACATGCACATTTCTATATTTGCAATATTTACAATATCCTAATGACATAGAAAACCCTTGTTCATGTCCACCCGAATAACTTTCCAAAGGTAGGATTTAAAAACATTTTATGGGACATTTGGGTGGCTCAGTTGGTTAAGAGTCTGATTCTTGGTTTAGGCTCAGGTCATGATCCCATGGTTTATGAGTTCGAGCCCCATATCGGGATCTGTGCTGGTGGCGTGGAGCCTGGTTGGGATTTCTCTCTCTCTCTCTCTCTCTCTCTCTCTCTCTCTGCACCTTCCCTGCTTGAGCTCGCTCTCTCTCTCTTTCTCTCTCTCTCTCTTTCTCTCTCTCAAAATAAATAAATAAGCATTAAAAAACTGAATAAAAACATTTTAGGATTCTTTATTTTCCATTATCTTTATTAGTAAAGAAAAGGACATTAGCAAGGAGTTTTGGATATGGACCTGGATTGTAATAATTCAGTCTTCACTCTGCTGCACTCATCATGGAAAGTCACAATGTGTAATAAAAACAAGGCTAAGAGGAATCATAAATGTCTTACCGTGTTAGGAGGAGGTAAAACCTCAAAAATAATGAATTGTTCAATAATTTAATGAGATGAAGCTGAATGAGAACTAGAGCATGAATGACTGATTCTAAAAGAGGGAGGGTCAAAGGGAAAAACAAAAACAAAACAAAACACTTGCCCTGACATCAGTTCCATATAGTGGAGTGGCTGCACTCTTCATGTACTGGGATATCATCGTTCATAAAGTCATATGTCCCCATGAAATATACAAGTCTTATTCTCCTAAAGTCATTCCATCTTTCACCTCAGGTCTGCTTTGCAACTTCCTCCTATGAAAATTCCTTTTTTGTTTTCTGAGATTCCAACATCCTTGAAGAAATCAAAGGAGATCATAGAGATCCAGCATAAAGCTTAATTAGCTAAATTGACTGAGATACTATCATTAATTATTTCTTCCATCATTTGGCAAAGGTTAACTTTTAAACTTAAATAAGAGATGCTGTCATTTTCTTCTAAATTAAAGTGCTGACTCTAGTAAGTAAAGCAATGACAAAAACACGGCAGTTCTATCTGTTGTTTTGACCTTAAAAGAGAGATTGTTCACACAGTGAGCATTGAGTGTTGTTTCCTCCTTTGATTGGTACCTGGAATCGGGTTTTGCTTTAGGCATTTTCCTATAACACACATTATTTTTCTAATTAATTAAAAGAAAACTTGACTGCACCATTAAGAATGGGAAGCATCAATATTAGAAATTCAATTTCTAGCAATGGTCTTGTGCAATTAGAGAGCAGCTACACCGTAGCTGCCATTGAGATTAAAATACAAGCTATAAGGAGAAAAAAGTACAGCTTCCAAGGCCTTGGTTGAAAAGAGAGCTTTGCACACATTTGAAGCTCAACTCTCTTATTACTGACTTTTTAGAGGTATGTGTCCAAACAGCTTGGATAATGTTCTTTATGAGTGTAATGTAACTTGCCTTAAAAGAAATTCCCAAAGAGGAAATGTATTAAAAAGATGGTTACTTTCTTGGGGAATAAGATATGTAATGAAAGAGTGTGGGTGAATTCAGGTCTTCTATGCAGTGTTAGCGTGCCTAGTCATTACAAGCTGCAGCCACTATCATTAGCAACTCTCAGATTCTAAGTAATAAATCATTGTATCAGCAAGGGTGTTTATCGTGTGTATGCACTCGTTCCTGTGATTAGTGATGTTGGAAATAGTTAGCTCATACAATATATAGGTTGTATTCCAAAGAGAACGAAATTCTAGTTAGGGAGTTAAGATAAATATAAGTCACATCATGAATGACATTTTAAACATACATCTCACCTGGATTTATGAAATGTCACTTTTTCTTTAGTCTCCTTTTCAACCAATTTTCAAACTTTGGTGAAATTATGAACTTTATGTTTGTGTCCTTCTAAAATTCATGTATTAAAACCCTAACTCCCCAGTGGGGTGGTACTAGGAGGTAGAGCCTTTGGGAAGAAACTAGATCGTGGGGGTAGAGTCCCTGTGACGACATTAGTGCCCTCCCTTGTAAGAAGAGACACAAGAAAGAGAGAGCACGCATGCAAATGAGCTTGCTTCTTCTCTCTCTGCTGCCTGCCACATGATGCTACAGCAACCTGGTCTCAGATCAGGAAAAAGGCCTTTACCAGACACTCGATCCTCTGGTACCTCAATCACGGACATTCCAATGTCCAGAATTATGAGAATTAAATATTTATTGCTGGGATGCCTGGGTGGCTCACTCAGTCAAGCATCTGACTCTTAATTTCGGCTCAGGTCATGATTTCACAGGTTTTGAGAGATTGAGCCCTGAGTTGGGTTCAGCTCTGGACACAGAGCTTGCTTGAGATTCTCTCTCTCTCTTTCTCTCTCTCTGCCCATCCCCCTCTTGCATGCTCTCAGTCTCTCTCTTTCAAAATCAATAAATAAACATAAAAAACATTATTGTTAGGCCATCCAGTCTGTGGTACCTTGATATAACAACCCAAACTGACTAAGACAAGTATGACTCTTTATGTTTTTAAAAAACTTTTCTCCTCAAATGTTTCTCACAACCTCCATTTCTGAGGTCAATGATAACCTTAATCATATGTGATAAGATGAATAATTAGGGGGACAGGTTCACCGTCTTGTGTTGGGAGACAATTCTCCATAGGTCCATCATGTTTCTGCACATCTTTTGAGCAGACTGTCTTTGTTCCAAACTATCTTTCTAAGAATGTTTGTGTAGTGAGCAGCACGGAAAGGAGAGATTAGTTTCTCTTCAGAGCTGACAGAAGGTTTGTTTACTGGATAATGTAATAAAGATAAGAACTTCCTTTGTGGGCAAAAGGCTTACTCTCCAGTATGAAAGATGGGAGTTTTGTAAGTTTGGGGTTATATAAGGCAATTGGTAATGTAAGCTGCTCTAAGAGTAAAGGGCCCTTCCTGTGTTGCCCTGTGGGAATGTGGACCTGGAGAAGCAGGAGAAATGCTGCTCCTTTCTCTATTGCTACTGCTGTGAGAAATAAAGTCCTCATTCTCTGGCTCGGAGGTATTATGTCTTCTCCCTCTACCCAAGAAATGGTGCCAGGCTAACTTGGTAACTCAGACCCTTCACAGCACCTCATACCCTGCCCCTCTTACTTGTCTTTGTTTTTGGGTTTCTTTTTTATATGCTTCATTTGGTTGTCTGTTTATCTGATGAAGTAAAGGACTGGATGGATTCTTGGGAGAAAGAATTGGAGTAGCAGGAAAATCACCTTCCTAAGAGGCTGTCTGTGACAGAGAGGACAGAGGGGTCAGGACCAGTGGAGTACAGAAGAAAGACGTCATTTGAAACCTATAACACTTACATTTGGAATGTTCCACAACTTGGCCCATCTTTCTGGTATTCGTTGTCATTATTTATCCATGTCAATTCTTGATTATTTTGAAACTGATTTGTTTGGCATGGCTCTTTTGTACTGAGCTTGATGCTAAATATAGCGTCTTTATTATTCTATAACTCATCTTCTCTTCCTCCTATTTTCCCCACCCTTTCCTTCAGCCCCCATACCCTCTCTGAGGGTATCTAGTCATGTGATCACAAACAAACCTGCTGGTAGAGACTAAGTTTAATCCTACTGGTCCAATAATTCCAAGTAATTCTTTTAATGACTCCAAAACCTCACACAAGTGCTTGCTCTCTGCTTTCCTTTCCTTTTGGTGGCATTGGGTTTAAAGTGTTTACTGCAGTCTTGTTCTGGTGGTGGAGGTATGACTCTGCAGCTTATTGGTACCTGTACAGTGTCTCTTGATCTTGCTTTCTCTGCTGTCCTGTGGCTAGTTTGGTCTTCTCCCTAAACCGGTCCCTCCTGAATTAAGCTGGTCCTGTCTGGCCTTTTGCAAGTGCTTTGCTGGTGTTAGGCTCTTGAGTCTGTGTCCTAACTATTAGACATCAGTCCCCATGTCCCTACACAGTGAAGACCCCTGCTGAACACCACATGTGTCATCATAGTCTCCAGGATCTTCTGGGTTCCTGAGCACTGTACTCAGACACTGGCATGCCAGAAGCTCACCGTCACAGTTACATACTTGGCGGATTTGTCCCATCACTTTCCTCCTGTGCTCTGAGCTGAAGTTAGGTGTTCAGCCTGTTCCATGTTATACCCAAGAAACAACTATCACCTCAGATCATTTTGGTCTATCAAAACTCATACAGATATTTTGTGTTCTTTTTCTACCCAACAGGCAACCTTTCCCCCCAGACTACCTACCTGGCATGGGGAAAAGGCATAGCGTCTTTAAGGAACACACACACATACAACCTGCCCCTCCCCCCCAACTCTGTGATTCAAGTGTGCCTTTTATATGTTTTTTAGTGTTTTATTTATTTTTGAGAGATTGAGAACAAGTGGGGGAGGGGCAGAGAGAGAGACGGAGGTAGAAGATCTGAAGCAGGCTCTGAACTGACAGCAGAGTACCTGATGTGGGGCTTGAACTCAGAAGCCATGAGATCATGACCTGAGCCAAAGTTTGATGCTCAACCAACTGAGCCACCCAGCACCCCTGCCCTTTATATTGTTAATGATTATTATTATTTTTAAATTTATTTTTGAGAGACAAAGAGAGACAACGTGAGCAGGGGAGGGTCAGAGAGAGAGGGAGACACAGAATCCGAAGCAGGCTCCAGGCTCTGAGCTAGCCATCAGCACAGAGCCCGATGCACAGCTTGAACCCACGAACCGTGAGATCCTGACCTGAGCCAAAGTTGGACGCCTAACCGACTGAGCCACCCAGGCGCCCCTATATTGTTAATGATTATTTAGGCCACTTAATTTTCTTCTCAAAGTGTAGCTTTCAAGCCTCTTATTTCATAATTAATCTTTTGATATTAAAATTTGAAAGGCTCTTTCTGTGTTTCCACCCTAAAAGTTTTCATTTTCTACTTCTGTGTCACTCCATCCTCACTCAGTCACTCAAGACCCGGAAGTAATCCCGAACAACTAAAGATAAAGCCTCATGCATTAAAATGGAAAAAGAAAGATATTACGTCACAAAGTATTTCTCTCATTATTATTGTTTCTATTTCCAAATCTCCTTGCAATAGCCCCTCAATGCTTTCCTCGATCTCTTTCCCTTAACCTGTGAGGATTCCAGAGTTATCTTAATCTACCCAACATCCATGCATCTCTTTAAAATCTGTGTTTGTTCTCACTGCTTCTAGGAAGACTTATTATCCAGATTGTGCTTCTTTTATACATTAACTGTCAAACCCCTGATGCCCTGTGGTCTTAAAATCATTTTCTTTAGAGTGTTCAATTTATAAGAATGTGTTTGGGGCACCTGAGTGGCTGTTGTTAAGATCTGACTTTGGCTCAGGTCATGATCTCACAGTTCGTGGGTTCGAGCCTTGCGTTGGGCTCTGTGCTGACAGCTCAGAGCCTGGAGCCTATTTCAGATTCTGTGTCTCCCTCTCTCTGCCCCTCCCCCACTCATGCTCTGTCTCTCTCTCTCTCTCTCTCTCACACAATAAAAAATAAAGACATAAAAAAATAATAAAAAAATTAAAAGGATGTGTTTTGGGATCCACCTAGAGAGAAGAGAGGTTTCTTATCCTCACCTCAACCGTAGCATTGGATATGTATTTGCAAGTTATTTTATTTGTAAATGTAAAATAGTTCAAGGGTAAAAAAATATTTTTAAATTTCTGGATTATTTATCATTCCTTTTATTATTATAATAGGTAACCTGAAAATGATTAAGTAATGTTTTACCCTTCTGTGTTTCCTCTATACCTCTGATTTGTACACAAACATACAAGTTGGTAGATATTTGTGGTTCTGATTAGCATTGCCGTGATCAAATTCTGTTCTGAAGTGACTCAAGAAATAAAAACTTTGGACTATTCATGCAGAACCTTATTGATCAGATGGATTCTATCTAGGCTTTTGAGGAGGGATTAGGTTTGAAAAGATAACCAAGAAGGGGAGAAAATTTTATGAAGTGTGACAGCCCGAAAAAAGTTTTGGAGCTGGAAAAAAAAAAAATCAATGGTCTCAGCTGTTGCATTTTATAACCCATGTCTTGTTAGGATTCAGCCCAGAGTCCAAGTAAATATTCTATTGAGAAGAAAGAGACATATAATAAGACATGTTAAAAGACAAGCCACATGTCTTATAAAGTAAACCATCTTAAGTGTTTGCTGTTTAATGACTGAACATGCTATTTTGTTCAGAATGGTTATGCATGGATGAACTAATGTTTTTGAAATTAGCAAAACCACCTTTTCACTGTATAAAAAATGATAATGTGGATATTTACTAGTGCTAAGCACCCATAGCGATAACTTTAAAAAATGTAATACTTTAGAACATAAAGGATTTTGGAAATATCGTTCAGTCCCTTATTTTAATAGATGCCGGAAGCTTAGGCCCAGAGAGGGTAAGTGAATGTTCCAAGGTCGCATGACTAGCAAGCAACAGAGCAAGGACTCAGCTGGAATCCCTTGACCCTCCAAACCTACCCTCTTGTTCCTCTAAAGGAAATTTTCCTTTCCAACTGAGATGAATTATGAAACAAAATGAGAGGGCTCAGCGTTTTGAAACACAGGATGCTCTAAACACACTGCGGCAACACTGCTGTCCTCAGGAAATTAAAAAGCAATTTAGAGAAATGAAATGGGTCAAATGAGCTGTCACTGAAACAAAAAGCTGTGGATCAACCAGTAAATCAGTAACTGCTTCCTGTGCTTGAGATTTTCAGCCCCTCAGGGTGGGAGGTAAACCACCAAATAAATTTCAAAGGATTTTCATTGAGTGTTTCTAGCGAAAGTCTGAAGACATTTATATTACATGCTCTACACCCTTAATTTCCGGTGCAAAAACAGAACAGCATTCAGTGGTCTCGTGTTTTAAGAGGGTTATTTTCTATCATATTTTTAAAAATACCATAAAGTGCTTTAGCAGGAGGTGGTCTAATTCCCTCAAGCAGAATTGAAAGGCTCAGATATTTTTATAATGAACATTAAAATTTCCTTGTTCTGCCTCATCTTATCGATGATTGACGGCCATTGCTTTCTTTCCTCTCAGGATTTCAGGGAAGAAAAGTCAGCCAACAAGATATAGTAGCTTCGTTTTAACTTGTGCTTCATATACAATTTTAATGACAGTTTTACATACATTACTCAACCCCCAGTACACTTAGAGGTCAACTCAGCATTTAAACAGACATTCTAAATGGAAATGAGTGTCCAGTCATCTATTTGTGATTGGTTTGTTAGAAGAGCAACTCTCCAAATCATCCCAGAGTGTTAGGAGCCTGGAAAATCAAGAGCAAGCATTGATTTCTTCGTCCACTTGATTTCAGCAATTGGACTTCAATGGCATGAAAACTCAGGAAGGAAGGGCCTTTTGTGCTATTTTATTTGGTTTTATCTGCACTGATCAATGTGAATTGCTCATGTCTATGGATGTTATTTTGACTTTGGCTGACCACATCTCTGATTAAGTTGTGTGCTCCTGAAAGGTTATTTGGGGTCTTTGCTGAGCCAGTTCAGTGCTATAAACCTCAAATTCAAAAGTAGTGTTTATGTATGTAATTCTGATGGGGATGTTGAGGTTGCTGTTGAATCTGTGCTCTCTCATTTCCAGAGTTACTTTGTGTATTATCTAAATACATTGCACCCTTACCTACTATTAGACTGAACAGATCTTAGCTCATGAAGATTCAGAGTGCAGCGAGTCATCAGTTGTTAGAGGGAAATGGTAGGCACAAATAGGGCCCCCTAAGTATGCCCACATCCTATTCCCCAGGGCCTGTGAACATGTTTTGATATGGAAGAGAGAATTAAGATCACAGATGGAATCACAGTGTGAAATGAGCTGATCTGAAGTAGGGTGAATATCCTGGGTTATCTAACTAGCCCTAATGTGATCACAAAGGGCTCTAAACCATGGAAGAGGGAGACTGAAGAGCAGTGTTCAAGGGAGGGAAGCAGAAAGACTTGACTCATCCATGCTGACTTTAGAGAAGGAAGAAGCGTCCACAGCCAAGGAAAGGAGATAGCCTAGAAGCTGGAAAAGACAAGAAAACAGATTCTTCCCTAGAGTCCCCAGAATGAATGCAACCTTCTGGCACCTTGATTTTAGCCCAAAGCGATCCTTTTCAGACTTTGACCGCCATAACTATAAAGAATACATTTTTGTTGTTTTAAGCCACTAAATTTGTGGTAATTAGTTACAGCAACAATAGAATATTTGGACTCTATTTACCTGGATTGACATATTGATTGATTTATATTTATGTGTGTGTGTGTGTGTGTGTGTGTGTGTGTGTATACATGTGTATCATAAGGTGATCTTTCACTTATGCTTTTTACAGCGAATAATATTTTGTGAATATACCACAATCGATTTATCTACTTTTTTGTTTATGGAGACTTAGATACTTTCCATGTTGCTGTTCCAAACATCCCATAATAATCCCCTGTACTTGTTTCCTTGTGCTTTTACATGAGTGTTTCCCTTAGGTGTAAACTTGGACACAGAATCACTGGGATGTAAATATATGTTGATAAATTGCTCTCTAAAATTCCTGGACCACTTTACAAAATGACCAAGAGTATAAATGCTTGAATTTCTTCACATTCTTGCTAAAACTAATTACATACTTTTTATCTAGTTGATCTTAAGGTTTTATATTATAAGTTATTGCATGTGTTATCAATTACATAAGAAACTGAATTAACTTCTGGTAGGTAGTGATCCTTTTGAAAGCCTCCATTAGAATTCTCCAGTGGCTTCTTATTGCTTCCAGGGTGAGATGTAAGGTTGCCAACATGATGAATACACTTGCCCCAACCTGTTTCTCCAGCCTCAATTCTGTCCACACTCCATCTTGCCCATTATGGATCAGTGTCTTGTACCTCTGTGCAATTCAAGATTGTCTTCACTGGAGCACCTGAGTGGCTCCCTCAGTTAAGTGTCTGACTCTTGATTTTAGCTCAAGTCGTGATCTCACAATTTGTGAGATTGATCCCTGCATCGGTCTCTGTGCTGACATTGCAGAGCCTGCTGAAAGCATGGAGCCTACTTGGGATTTTCCTTTTCCTCTGTCTCTCTCTGCCCCTTCCCCACTTGCTCTTGTGTGTACTCTCTCTCTCTCAAAATAAGCAAAATAAATAAAAAAAGATTGTCTTCATCTCATCTTCCATCCAGAGATCCATCACTTTCACCCCTCCTGGCTTATCCCATGTTTTAGTCTAAAACTCATCTAAGCAAATATATTTACCAAAAATCTCTTTACAACTTTCTTTTGAGTTCTGTGTCCTTTCTTTGGTTTCATCACAATGCATCATCATGTTAAGACATTTTAAGAAATAGATAGTATAACCACATAATTCAAATATTCAAAGTATAAAATGACATAAAGTGAACAATTCTCCCCCTATAATTGCAACTCAACAGCCCAGTTTCCTTTTCTTTTGTTAAGGTCTTGCTTGGCCTTCCAGAATAATTTTAGGTATACATATAAGCCAACACTATTTATGTCTAGTATTGAGAAAATCTCTTTCTGGGAATGGAACCTAAAGACAGAGAGAATACAAATATAAGTTGGCTGGTTGTAGGGAGATCCCAGGGAAAGCAAAAGAAATAGCAAGCACAGAGACTGAGGCAGTAGAAGGAGAAATGTCCTGTTTGCTGATAACAGCAAGGAAGCCAGCGGTCGATGGAGTACATGAAAACAGAAAACAAGGCCAGATCATTGATAGATTTCTTTTCATTAATAGAAATATTAATGCATTCTCTAGTCCATTCTTTTTTATTTTAGTAAAATAATGATGTATGCTTGTATTAGTTCTGTAAAAACAGCTCCTAATTTGTTTGATTTGTAACTTTGTGTGTGTGCTTCACTGTGTGTTCCATTTTCTTCATTTTTCTGTGTGTTTATGTGTGTAATTCTGATATGCAGGCAGGGTTGCATCCCTTTAAAATAACAACACTGTATACCAACCCGAATCCTTTAACAATAATAAATTTTGATTCTATTAAAGGTGATATAATTAGCATATTTCCACTTCCTTTCCCTTCTCCTCTCTCCTCTCTCCCTCTCCTCAATTTAAAAGTCTTCTTAAATTATTGTCATTGTAGAGATAAATGCTCTTATAATTCTGTTATTTTATCCATCAGTTTTAATTTTTTTATTTATTTTTGAGAGAGAGAAAGAGAGAAAGCAGGGAGGAGTAGAGAGAGAGGGAGAGGGAGGATCCCAAGCAGGCTCTGAACTGTCAGCAAAGAACCTGATGCAGAGATTGAAACCACAAACCGTGAGATCTTGACCTGAGCTGAAATCAAGAATCAGACCCTTAACCAACTGAGCCACCCACGGGCCCTTGATCTGTCAGCTTTCAATGATATCCTTTGACTTTGAACGATTACCCATTCAGTGTTCCCCGTACATGGCTGTCCATGCCTGTTCTGCCACTTGGTTCTCCCTGTTATTCTTGGGGGCTGAACTTTGTCCTCCATTAATTTCCCCAGAAAGACTCATGGGAACAATTTTTACTCAGTTCTCATTTATTCAACACTATTTGACTGTAGTTTTTGTAGCTAAAAAATAATTTGACTTCATATAATTTCCTTGGCTTATATTTTCTTAATTTAATTTTATGTTGGTTAACAATCCTATAGGTTTAAATGTCCCCATAGATTTGCCCATAATTTCATGTTTTAATCTATTTTTCTGGCTGGGAAAAGAAGTCTGTACTTTTAAGTCCATATTTTTTTGGTATCCACTATTCTGGGTCAGTTTCTCTAGCAAAGATGTGTCTTTGCATACGGAAGTCTACTTTTATCTCGGGAAACATTTCTTGAATTTGGACTCTATATTTTTTCCAGTAACTTGTTTCCTTCTTTGGAGACCTCATGTAAATGTACACTGGATTTCCTGTTGCCTGATTCTCTATCACTTTTTTTTGACTCATTTATGTTTATTCCTTCTTCTATTTCTTTTGTAAATGTGCTGTATTTCTTTTCTCCGTGCCTTGTGTTTTATGACTTTTTTTTTCTTTTATGTGCCTCCCATGTTTATCTTTTCTACTATGTTGATCTTACTTTTCGTCTCCTGTTCAAAGTTCTATCAGCTTTTATTTCATCTCTGTCACTTTCCTTACCATTTGTTTCCTAAGGAGTTTGATTTCTAGTTTGTGATATTATTCCAGAGAGGCAATAGTTATTCAGCTTTTCACATTCCTGATAAAATGTTTGCTCACAGTGTACAACCGATGCATGGGTTTGTTGTCAATAAATTTGCTGCCCTTTGGGTTTTGCATCATTTTAGATTTAATGGCAGCTAAAATTGATAAATGTTTGACATGTGCCTACTGCTAAAACACATTTCTGTTGTCTTTTGTTTATGGAGTTGATTTTTAAAAATCTAAATATATCTGCTTACACTTCTTCATTACAGATTTATCTTTTGGCTGCAGCCTGCCAACATTTAACCTTATTAGTTTAATTTCATCCCCTTAATTGAATACGCATTGTCTTCCAAATTGAGGGTGTTTGTGAAAATATTGTCTAGAATGAAACTGAAGGCAGAATTTTGTGACAATTCACTAGCTCTCTCTCCTAGGCTGACATCTGTCCAAAACTCCTTATACATTCTGGTTTAATGGTTCCTGCATGTTACTTAGCTCTTTAATTGTCCTTTTATCCGCCCCAGTCTCTTCAATTCCTCCAAAAGTACTTCCTCTTTACCCTGCCAGTAACACAATTAGCTCTTTCAGTAGAAAAGCCCCTTATTTGATTATAGTTGACTAGTTAACTACATTTGATTCTGAAATTGCTGTATCAGAGAGTAAAAGAGGAGATCCTTGCACTAATTCTTATCCTGTCACAAAACAAAAGTGATGAACTTATCATCATATTATTATTATTTTTACACTGTTATTAGTTAGCATTTACTGATTACTTACCATCTAACTTGCAACTAACAAACTATTTTATACAAAATATTTTATTTAATCTTTATAGTAATCTCAATATAGTAGAAACTATAGCCTCCATATACATAGGAAAAATTAAATTTTTTTTTAATTTTTCTTTATTTTTGAGACAGAGAGAGACAGAGCATGAGCAGGGAGGGGCAGAGAGAGAGGGAGACACAGAATCAGAAGCAGGCTCCAGGCTCTGAGCTAGCTGTCAGCACAGAGCCCGACACAGGGCTCGAACCCATGAACGTGAGATCATGACCTGAGCTGAAGTCAGAGGCTTAACCGACTGAGCCACCCAGGAGCCCTACATAGGAAATTTGATGTGAGGAAAGTTTAAGTGACTCAAAGTTACACAGCCAGTAATCAGTGGTGGCAGCATTTACAGCAAGGGAATCTGATGCTAGAAAACCCTTGCAAAATCATTACTCTATAGAACCTCTCTCTATTAGCTCAGTAATCTTGGTTCTGTCTGCTAATTTTTCTAGAAGTTTGCTCCTCAACTCTGAAATAAGGAGACTAAAATAGATGTCCTCAAGGTCTTTTCCATGTCTAATATTTTGTAATTCTAGAAGAGACTTATTTTTTTTTTCTGTATTTTAGACAAAACACATTTGTTTTCTTCATGTAAGGTAGCCAGGAATCCACTCCCAATGTTACTCTTGATCCGATGCTGCCTTACCTATTTCTCAGGGGATTATACCCAAGTTGCTCTTGAGGGGATGCCAATTCAGTGTTTGATATGTGAATGTGACAAATAGCCCCACCCTGCAAATGGAAGCTCCCATCCTAAGTGAATCAATATTGCAAGCATATTCCTCGGAATGCATGCCCTTGGGATCTTCTTATGTAAGAGGGAAACTACCTCCTTGGGGAATCGCTAACCTTCCATCAGTTGCCTTTCAATCATTCATCCTGTGTGCTAAATGTACAGGGCAAGTCCCTAGAGCAAGTGACAACTAAAAACTAGTTCAAGGCCATTCTGCAATCCCAGCCAGTCTTCCTTATACAAATGGCCCACAAGTTGCAACTGACAGGCAGTCCTAAATTAATCCTATTTGGGCTGATTCTCTGTTGTTATAGATTTCTATGCCTTTAGCTTGCTGCTTAGCAGTGCCGGCTCTGGCTACCAATGCTGATGCCTCCTTGGTGTGTCATTGTCAGAACCACTTCAGATCAAACATGGAAAGCATTTGGTCTCGTTTAACCCAGCGCTTTTCCCCAAAGAGCAACTCAGAAAGTGATTTCAGTAGAGGAAAAGTCTTTGGCTCATCTTCTTGTGCCTTGTGAGATCGGTACTTCATGAAAATTTACAAGTGGGTGGGATGATCATTCAAACTAAGTTCAAACTCAATGTTTACTATTTTAAATTCCTGGATGGTGTTCTTTTTGCTCTTTCTGCCTCTTTTATGTTTTTAAGCTTATTTATTTATTTTGAGAGAGAGGGAGCATGAGCAGGAGAGGGGCAGAGAAAGAGGATCCCGAGCAGACTCCACGTTGTCAGCAGGGAACCCAATGAGATCCTGGACTAATGAAAGGTGAGATCATGACCTGCGCTGGAATAAGAATGGGGCACTTAACCAACTGAACCACCCAGGCACCCCAACTTTCTGTCTTTTATTTCTATCTTCAGATCAACCAGTTTCTTTAGAAAGATAATACACTAACAGTTCAAGATTAGATGCTGGGTTCTGCAAAAGGTGGCAGCTTCCGTGGATGTGTCTGACCCAGGAGTGTCTCCTGTTTAGATACCTTAAGGCACTTGGATGCTCCTATTTTTCTTTCTTTTCCTCTTTTCATTATCACTGCTTCTCAGTTTTAACTTAAGTCTTTTAAGGAAATTTGGAAATGCACTTTTTCTATTCACGGTCCTAGACTTAGTGCCTCCTTAAAGAGGAAAGCCCACTATTATGGACTGAATGGTGTGTATCAGGAGGTGAGGCCTTTGGATGAGGTCATGTGAGTGGAGTTATCATGAATGAAATTCGTGCCCTTATAGGAAGAGATGTGGGAGAGATGATCTCTCTCTACCATGTGAGGATGCAGAAAGAAGGTGGCTATGTGCAAACCAGGAAGAGGGCCTTTACCAGACCAAGATCTGCCAGCATCTTGGTCTTGAACTTCCCAGTCTCCAGAACTGAGAGAAATAAATGTTTGTTTGTTATTTAAGCCATCCATTCTATGTTACATAGTTGTGGCAGCCCAACTGACTAAGACATCTACTTAGCCAGAAAGAAGACCTGAGGGGCATTTGGGTCACTCAGTTGGTTAAGTGACCAACTCTTGATATTGGCTCAGGTCATGATCTCACAGTTCCTGGGTTTGAGCCCTATGTCAGGCTCCGTGCTAACAGCCTGGAGCTTACTTGTGATTCTCTCTCTCCCTCTATCTCTGAAAATGGATAAATAAACTTAAAAAAAGGAAGAAGAAATAAGATTTGAGTTCCAGCCCAATTTCTCTTCTTAGGACAGTGAGCAACTAACTAAGCCACTTGAATTTTTTTTCAAATATACCTCCCACCACAGTGATTTTTATTATTTTTAAAGTCTCTACCAACTTAAAATTGCTGTGATTATATTTATTATAAAAAACTACCATCTTAATTTTAGTGTCATAATAATCTGAATAATAAAAGCCTTAGTTTCTAAGTAACTGCCTGTCATTCAGACTTTTTTCCCAAATGTAGCAATTCTGGATAGATAGATAACTTTCCATTCTTGCTTTGGAAAACTCCTCTAGGGGGAAAATAGAATAGAATACAGGTTTAGAAGTTTTAAATCTTTATTTTAAAGCTATTTAATGCTGTATTGCCTCTTGTAGATAGAACCTTGGTCAGAGGGTCTTAGGTGGGCTGTATCATTTGCAAGAATAATTCAGTGCTTTTTCACATAAAGATATTGGTAGATTACCCAGATAAAAGTTATGTGTAAATTTTTCTATTTAAAAGACTTACAGACTATGTACCTATCGTGTGAGTGGCAAAAGATCTAACTAGTTCCATATAATAAAAAAAAACAGTGCACACAGATAGAAGTCAGGAGAAAAAAGAAAGAGAAGAAAATGGGGAAAGAGAAAAAAATTTAGAGAAAAAATAAATTTAAAAAATTCCCAATACAAAATTCCCCAGCCACTGTCACAGCACCTCAGCAACTGATTTTTAAATATTATATCCTTGGACATAACTCGTGCTGCTCTGTAACCTGAGGCAGGGGCTCCTACATTCAGGGAGTGCTCTTCCCTTCTGTTACCAAACCTATCATTTAAGCATCGTGGCCTTGGACTTGGACAAGTAAGTCTTCTTTCTCAGGACCTGGGCATTAGAGGACCCTGGTCGAGCCTCCTGTAGCTGAAACCAGAAAAAGAGTAAGACAACTCTTACCATTCTTGCCAGTACCTTTCTTTCTAGACCATACTCTGAGTACTCAGTGTTCTGTCCATGCCACATGGCCCTGAGTCAGCCTCCGGGGCCTGTAGAAGGCTATCTTTGATCCTTTCCATCTGAAAGTAGACCAAGCCACCAATTTGCTTGTACTCATGTCCAGTGGATTTTAGAGAGGCTCTCTTTAAAGAGGGTGGAATTCAGCAAGACCCTCACCATGAAGACCTTTGCTGGGCCAGACAAGGGTTTGGAGACAGCTTTCCCCCATCACGTTCCAACAGGAAACTCCAAAGTTTCTAAGAATAGTAAGTTCAAACCTCACTTTCCCAGTAAAATGAAGGAATGTCTGTAAGGCCATAGAATAGAACATGTTTTATTTAATGGTATGATGGCCTTATTTGTAACTTTTATTTTATTTTATTTCTTTTTAATTTTTTAATGGTTTTTTATTATATTTTGGAGAGACAGAGAGAGACAGCATGAGCAGGGGAGGGTCAGAGAGAGAGGGAGACATAGAATCTGAAGCAGGCTCCAGGCTCTGGAGCTGTCAGCACAGAGCCCAATGTGGGCTCAAACGCACGAATCATCAGATCATGACCTGAGCTGAAGCCTGACGCTTAACCAACTGAACCACCCAGGCACCCCTGTAACTTTTAGATATTTAGGTATAAGATCCATGGGATTCCATTTGTACTCTTGTCCTGGTCCTGCAAACGTTCGGGGTGGCCTGTCTATGAGTATTTTTGTCACCATGTGCCTAGTTTTTGCCTTGTAGCAGCAGAGTTGGCAAAAGATACATGTCTGGGGTTCTCTCCACAACACTGAGAGCCTGTATAGGGTTAAGTGTCCTCAGGAGTGAGCCTGTATAGTTCTCCTCATTTCATGACTGGAATCAGCACCAATTAGAGTTGAACTGATTTAGTCCTTCCTATGTCAGTGGTCACGTCCAGGGCTATGCCCATCTCTCTAGCCAACCTTTTTTTTCTTTTTTAGTGGACTGCAGTTCACTCTTATATGAATAGAGAAAATGAAATGTAGTTAATATTTGTTAAGCACTGGGCACCTGTGTGGCTCAGTTAGTTACATGCTCAACTTCTGATTTTAGCTCAGGTTATGATCTCACTGTTCATGAGATACAGTCCTGCATTAGGCTCTGTGCTGAGAGTGTGAAGTCTGCTTAGGATTCTCTCTCTCTGCCACTATTTCTGCCTCCCCCTGCTCTCTCTTTCTCTCTCTAAAATAAATAAATTAAAAAATATATATTTGTTAGGTATGAACAAACAAGATACTGTACTGGGAACTTTATATACTTTCTCCCCTCATCACTTAAACCTTACAACAAAACAGGTAATATCTCTCTTAGAGGAAGAAACTGAAGTTTCGGGAAGTTAAGAATAGATTGGCTAAGAAATTCACTGTCCAAATTTTTGGTGAGCCTGATAACCTCATAGTTGCCTTCAGAAAATGGCCTTCAGAAAAGGAAACTCTGCCATTACACTTCTACTTTCAAAGACAACCATAGAAATCCTGCTCACACGTCTGTCGAAGTCCCAAACCAGCCATGTGCCAACCCTGACCCCCATACTTTGGTTTAGCCCCTTGAATAGTGGCTGCTCCCATGGCTGCTTTAGACTTAGGACAAATGGAAAGAGTAAGAGCTAATGTCAGCAACTGGAATTTCCAGAAAGTGTGATCACTCAAGTTTCTGACTAGGCTGGGATTTCAGCGGTGACATTAATTTATACATCTCTGTTATCAGGCCCAGCCTAATGCCCCATGGGGAAACAAATACTTAGGAAGGAACAGTGTGGTAGAGGACTCGCAAATGGCCAGAGGGACAGAAAATAAGAGAAAGTGTGTCTTAGAAGACACTGTGGCACTCACAGCAAAGGCTGGCCTCTGCCCACAAATTAGAGAGTAGCTGTTTATGGGTGGAGAGTCAGTCAGGGCCTGAGTAGGGCTGAGGTTTAAGGCAGTTTACATACAGCTGAAAGGAGTTATGGAGGTCAGGAATGGACAAATTCACCTTTTTCTCTGCAGAATCTATGCATGTATTCAATTTACTTCAGTAAAATTTTATTGAGTATCTACTACCAGTAAGGAGCTATTTAAACATTTTGCAGAACAGTATCTTTTTTAATGTTTATTTTTGAGAGAGAGACAGAAAGTGAGTGGGAGAGGGGCAGAGAGAGGGAGACACAGAATCAGAAGCAGGCTCCTGGCTCTGAGCTGTCAGCACAGAGCTTGACATGGGGCTTGAACTCACAAACTGTGAGATCATGACCTAAGCCAAAGGCAGATGCTTGACCAACTGAGCCATCCAGGTGCTCCAAGAACAGTGTAAAATAAGATACGATGGTCACTGTTTTCTAGGCCACCTAGAGAGAAGGAGAGTCTAATAAAATTTTCACATTAGTTATCATAGTGTGACAAAACTATGCCAATGATAAACTATTATAGAAGTACAAAATTTGGTGAAAGAAAAGAAGAAAGAGAAGTTAACTTCATGGTCTGTGGGAGGGGTTGTTAAGTCTCATTGGTCCAGAAATGATTCATTTTCTCCTTAGGGTTGTCTACTGGATTGTCTAGAAGGAAATTACTAATTACATAATACATCTTGGGGTTTTTTTGTTTGTTTGTTCATTTTCAGTTAAAGAGGTGATCCCTAAGCTCTTCTCTTTTTCTTATGTAAACCAAACTAGCATTTTCCTCTTAAAAGCAGAAGAGGAGATTTGTAGGTGTGTTTCTTCCTCTTTATTTTTAGACATGTAATTTTTACTGTGAGTTGCTGGTTTTTTAGCTTAAGGAAAGAGTTATTTATTCCTCTAACATTATAAACTTGATTATGAATCCTATTAACCTTTTGAATTATGTTTTTCAGTTGATGAGACAGATTTCCAGACAATGGAATTCTTGGATAATTACTGTATTTACATAAGTATGATTCTTTGGTCAGAGAACAAACTTAAAGATAAATTAGTAGAAATATAAAGTGATGCATGGAAAACACTATGCTTTTCTTTCCCCATCCCTGGGACAGGAACTTCTGAAGTTTCCACAGTAAGCTGGTTAGAAAGCAGTTTATTGAGAAATGATACGGTAACTGTCATTTGCAGGCTCCCTACATCTATCAGGTAAAGTGATTAAAGCTGTATCCATCATTCAGCATAATTAATCAGTAAGACACAGCAGCCCATGTTCGTGTGTTGATTAATCTGTAGTTCAGGTACATACATCTCAGGTTTCAAGTTCACATGGGAAATACATCTATCAGCGCTGCCACATGCACTGGTGTGTCCTATTGCAATTATAAAATGAGTAGATATTTTGTAAAGAACAGTGGAAAGCAGTTTCTTCCTTATTGGAAGTGAGCAAGTACAGGACTCTTCAAAGACTGCTAAACAGAAAACAAAAATCCAGTAAAATAGGTTCCTTTATTTATTTTATTTTATTTTATTTTTTCTTTTAAATGATGACAAGTAATTCTCTAGTTCATTAAATAGATCTCTTATCTGAGTATAAGAGACCTTGATTTAAGGGCCTAACCAGTCATGCAACAAATATTTATTGGGCACCTAACACACCCTAGAGACACAACAATATTCGTACAAGCTCCTTGCTCCCAACAAGCAGACAGTCTGGAGTTCAAATGCCCACAGTGTCAGAAAGGGAGACAGACTGTGGTAACCTTGGACTTCAGCACCAATCTGAGATTTACTGTTTGACAAGACAGATCTTTTTTATAGAGTTAGCTAACACAGCGTCTTAATAACGGTTTAGATACATGAAATAACTAAATATTTCTGTAAAAATTTTAATTCTGCTTATGTAAGACCCAACCGTGTTTTGATAGTGGCAAAGAACTTAGTGGGTACAGTCTCAATTCAATCATTTCACAAAGGAGCAAAGCTCATGGAGAGTCTTTTGCTCAAGTTCACCCAGTCCGTGATTAGCAACATTCAAATGCAAATATATGCACTTACCCAGTGCTCCTATTCTGCTCCTATTCTGCCAAGCTACCTTTAGACAAAAATTTAAAAAAGAATAAATTCTGAAGCGATTTGATGTAGTTTTTGATTTTAAAAAATTAGATATTTTGATATATATTACTTTTAGTATTTTTTATTATAAGGATTGTTTTAGCAATTCAAATGATATAGAAGTGTCCTCATTATTTTCTCCAGTATGCATAGAAACATATACAAATACATAGACACACAGCATGAATATGGTTTTCAGAGTAGGTGATTATGTTTTGAGTATTGTTCAGCTTGTCGAAGTCACCTTAAGGGTTCCACATCTAATCCTTCTCTTCATGCTCTTCATTTGCATTTTGACCAGAATCCTCCACAGGATGAATCTGAGTTTCCCCTGGTAGACATCAGGGTCCGACTAACCTGTCAGTTTTACGTTAAGCAAAAAGAAGTTCCTTTCTCTTGACTGCTATCATAACTGCTTATTGTAATGACCTTGAGTGAGTTGTTCAGTCTCAACTTGGATCCTCTGGATATCCAGAACTTGGGCTGGTAGATGGAAGAAGACGCTAGAGAGAGAAAGAATGTGGAAGAGTGGGCACAGTGGCATTTTCGACAAGCTCACCGTGGAGTTTTTCTTAGCAACTTAGAATATGTGCCTAGTTGTAATCATTTTGAAGACATTTTAGGCAATGCATATTGGTGGTGGAAAACCTTCAGAAAAGGGGCCTCTGTTGGCTCAGAAATGTATAAGCAGCTATGTCCCAGCTCAGAAATGGCTTTGTTAAGACAGACACAGGTATTTCAAATCTAGAGCTGATCAGAATTTCACAGTGCATGCTGCACTCCAACAGCTAGGTACAATTGAAGTGGGGTTGATATTCTGGACGAGAGTTGAAATGGGTCATGTTGCTTGAGTTCCTCCCGTTATGTAAATAAATAATCAGGGATTTTAACTGCTTAAGTGTTTCAGGAAGTCTGACCACTTTAAATAAGAGCTTTTGCTGACTGAAGGATATTTGTGATGAAATTAGTTTTCCTCTTAAATTTTGGCTTTCTAAGCTTGGTAAGGTCACTTCCACAAAGTTGTCCACATTTTGAATTAGGTTCTCTTGATCATCACATAAATTAAGCTGCAAAGTCTTCACTCCTGAAAAATTACAAAATCTATAAAATGGGTTTTAAAAGAGCAGAATGGAAAGAAACCTACACACAACAAAAACAGCCCCAAGTGTTTATTTTCTCCTTGAAATATTCTTTGTGCCTTTAAAAACCTTAATCCAGTGTCTACTCCCTGATGGGGTCTTGGGGTGATGGTAGGGTCCAGAGCCAATGGCCAAGAATGAATTCTTGACGACATCTTTGGTGCAAAAAGGTGATTTTATTAAAGCACGGAGCAGGACCCATGGGCAGAAAGAGCGGCACTGGGGTTGTGATGGGTAACTGATCACATTCTCTCAGGTTGGGAGGGGTTAGGGATAGAGTAAGTCTCTAAGATCTTTTGGAAACAAGGTTTCCAGGACCTTGAGGGGCTAGCTGCTGTTAGGAAAATGCCATTTATGACTGTTTAGTACAACCTCAGTCATGACACTGATGTATATCAGGGTGCCATAAGCCTGGAGTATGGTTACCAGCATATACCTTGGGGGAATTAAGATGAAAGACGGTTCCTAAGGAATTTTTTACAAGTTAAAGTAGACTTACAGGATTCTGGGCTGTTAGGATGATGTTAAGCCAAGATTCCTTTTGGTCCTAGAGGGAGGTCACTGCCTGTTTCTAGGACTCGTCAATGGGCTGTAGGCAGTAAGGAAGTTCAATTTTTCATTTGCTTTTGTTTCCCACATCACCATGGCAAGCACTTAAATCCCCTTACATCTTGATGAGGGTGATATTAGGGACTCCAGGAAATATAGTCTGTAGGTTTCTGGAGATTAGGCTACAGATAAGATTGCCTTTTTCTTGCAGTTTACTAAGTTATCCGTAAACTGAAGGCGACCCCTGCCTTGCATGACTGTGATCTCTATCAGTCAACCATTTGCTTTCTCTCCTTTTCCCCGTCCTTGGGCAGCCAGGAGTGTCCGAGGAATATCACACATATCCCACCTGGCCGGGCGGGGGTGGGGGGGTACTGTTAGCCTGCTCTTTGCCTTAAACTTGCCCAACATTCCCTCATCACTTCCCTCACCATTTTTGCTAAACATCTCAATCTAATAAACAAATATTTCATTTTAGGATAGCACCAAATCTCTAAGCTTCTCATAAGTTCACACTGTACTGTCAGGGTTAATAAAACTATCTTTCTCATTTACATATTTTCGAAAGCTTAGCATTTTAATAAATGCTCTTGTGAAAAAAATAGAGGTACCTAAAAGTATTAGCTACTTTTTAGCTTAATGACCCATGAGACCGGCAGAAGGAAACCCAAACAAACCTTTCATTTGAATAGCATTTCAGTGTTTACAGGCACTTCCACATTTCATGCCACTTCATTTATGACAACCAATAAAGAATAAAACATTGGGGTCCATCACCTACCCTGCCAATTGGTACATTGTGTTATAAGATTGAAAAAAATGGGATTGATAGTTCATATTTAAAAGGTCGACAGTTATTTTATGGGAGAGTTGGCAGCCTGTGTTTTGTGGTAACATAATATGGAAAAAGCCATCTGGTTATCTACAATGAAAGAATAATGTACCATAAATGGGAATAAGAGAGTACTGAGGTAATTCACATCCTGGGTTCTCTTCCTTCGGATCCTGGATGTTTATGAGAGAGAGGGAGGGAAAAAGTTGCTGCCGTAAGGTGACTTCTGTGAAGAAAGCAAAGTGTTATGATTCTAAGGTGTGCCTACAATTACAAGGGACAAGTGACCACATGACCCCTAGTGTGATTTTCTTAGACCATTCTGGAATTGGCGAATGTTGATTAGATTTTGAACTAATGGGATGCGATTTGTAGTTACTTGATATGAAAAATAATCTATGACTTCGTTGTGTTAAGAGGTCTACCAGTTGATGGGGGTGCCTGGGTGGCTCAGTCGCTTAAGCCTCCTACTTCAGCTCAGGTCACTATCTGGCACTTTGTGAGTTCAACCCCTGCATCAGGCTCTGCACAGACAGCTCAGAGCCTGGAGGCTGCCTTGGATTCTGTGTCTCCCTCTCTCTCTGCCCCTCCACCACTCACTCTGTCATTCTCTCTCAAAAATAAATAAATAAATAATAAACAAACATTAAAAAAAAAAGAGAGATTTGCCACTCTGGGGAGTCTGTTAGCCCGATGAAACATGGATTTATCTCAGTTTAAGTGAAACTAAAGGAAAAAAACACACACAACCATCTGGGCTCTAGATTGATAGAGTTTGAGTTCTAGGTGAATTTTAAATAAGTGAATGCCATTTTTACTGATATATTTCACAATGTGATTGTGAAAAAGGCAAGGAGTAGGGGCATGAGATGGAACAGAGCTTGGTTGAATCACAACTTTATTATCTGCTCAGGATAATAAATTGTTGTAAGGTTTTACATGAGAATCTCTTCCTCCGTTTCTTTTCATTTTTCTTCTCCTCACCTATTTCCTTCTCTCTTTTTCCTCCACTTTTGTTTATGTATAAAAGATATATATGTAATATATGATTATATTATATAATGTATATTGTACATCCATCAGGAGTTTTATTTGTGGGGAAATTTTAGTTACAAATTTAATTTCTTTAGTTGAATGCACTTTAGTAATCTGTCTTCCAAACAATGTTTTGCATTTAAATTTTATAATTTACTGACATAGTTATTTAAAACATTCCCTTATTTAATGTCTGTAGAATCTCTAGTTGTGTCCACTCTTTCACTACTGATATTTATTGACAATTTGTGGGGTTTTTTTTAGTTTGCTCTTTATTATTTTCTTCCTTCTATCTTAATTTGCTCTAGTTTTCCTAATTTTATGAGTTGGAATTTCAGTCATTGATTTAGATTATTTTTTTCTAATATCTAAATTGAAAGTCATAAATTTCCCCCTAAAAGCTGCATTAGCTGCATTCCACAAATTTTGACATGTTATAGTTTTAAACAATTTTATTTAGATAGAATTAACAATAAATTGACATTCAAAGAGCATTTTATATATGTACATACATACACATACCAATAACACAATGAAGATACTGAACCTACCCATCACTCCCAAGAATTATTACCTCATGACCATTTACTGCTTTATAATTCCCCCATTGTTCTCTTTGCCGCCCTCATGCACCCTGCTTTCTTAGACTGTAGATTAGTCTGCATATTTTATAGTTTTATATAAATGAATCATAAAGTACATATTCTTTTTAATCTGGCTTCTCTCACTCAGTGTAATTATTTTGAGATGTTTCCATGTCCTAACATATGTAAGTAGTTCATTCTATTTTTAAATTGTATCTTTCTATGATGCAATACAATTATATTTGCCCACTCACCCTTTCATGGAAACTAATTCTTTAAGTTGTATCATTTGATGACACAATTAGGTAAAACTTGCCCCCCAACCACACTTCCATGGGAACTATTTCCAGTTTCTGGCCATTACAAATCAAGCTTTATGAACATAATGTATACGTCTTTGTGTGGACATATATTTTTCTTTTTTCTTCGGTAAATACCTAGAATTGAATGACTGAATTTTAGGCATATGCTTACCCTTTTAAGAATTTACCGTAATGGGGGCGCCTGGGTGGCTCCGTCGGTTAAGCCTCTGACTTCAGCTCACGTCATGTCATGAGCTCATGTTCGTGGGTTTGAGCCCCGTGTCAGGCTCTGTGCTGACAGCTAGCTCAGAGCCTGGAACCTGCTTCTGGTTCTGTGTCTCCTTCTCTCTCTGACCCTCCCCCTTTCATGTTTTGTCTATCAAAAATAAATAAAACATTTAAAAAAATTAAAAAAAAAGAATTTACCGTAATGGTTCCCAGTTCAGTTTTGGCATTTAACATTCATGCTATTAGTGTTACGAATATTCCATTTACCACACATCCTTGCTAAAGCTTTGTACAGTCTTTCTAATTTTAGGCATTCTAATATATATGCAGTAGTATCTCATCATAGTTCTAATTGGCGTTTTCGCATTTCTTTTTGTTTTTGTTTTTTAATGTTTATCTATTTTTGAGAGAGCGGTAGAGAAAGTGAGGGAGACACCAAAAGCAGGATCCGGGCTCTGAGCTGTCAGCCAGAGCCCAATGCAGGGCTTGAACCCATGAACCGTGAGATCATGACCTGAGCTGAAGTCGGACGTTCAACCAACTGAGCCGCCCAGGTGCCCCTGGCATTTTCCCATTTCTTAATGGCCAATAATGCTAAGCATCATTCCATGTACTTCTTTGCTATTGTCATATCTCACTTGTTGAGGTGTCTGCTTTCAACGTTTTTAAGTGCGCTGTTTGCTTCCTTATTTTTGAGCTTTGTGAATTCTTTTTTTAAATGTTTATTTATTTTTGAGAGAAAGAGAGGGTGCAAGTGAGGGAAGGACAGAATGAGGGGGAGACAGAGGATCCAAAGCAGGCTCTGAACTGAGACTGCAGAGTGCAATGCAGGGCTCAAACTCATGAACCATGAGATCATGACCTGAGCCAAGTCAGATGCTTAATCAACTGAGCCACCCACGTGCCCGAATTGTGAACTCTTTATATATCTTGCATACAAGCACTTTAGCAAATGTATCTTTTAAAATATTTCTCCTGGCCTGTACATTGTTTCCTTAATGGTGTCTTTTGTAGTGCATATGTTTTAAATTTCATGAAGCTCAATTTACCATCTTTAAATTTTATGGATTGTTTTTGGCGAAATATCTAAAAAGTATTTGTATAACATATAATCACAAATATTTTCTCTTTTATTTGCTTCTAAATAATTTGGAGTTTTATATTAAGGTTTATGATCCATTTGAATTAATATTTCTATGTGATAGGGAATATGTCAATGTTCTTATTTTACTTTCTTTTTTTTCTTTCTTTTTGCATGTGGCTATCCATTGTTCTAGTAACATTAAAAAAACTATTTTATCTCCACTGAATTGCCTTTGAATTTGTGCCAAAAATTAGTTGATAATATTTGTGAGTATTTATTTCTTGGCCCCTATTACTAATGCTTATATCACATTGACTTGATACTGGAACTTTATAATACACTAAAATTCAGATGTATTAGCCCTCAAACTTCATTTTTCTTTTTAAAGATGTTCTGTGTATTCTAGATCTTTGCATTTCAACAGGACTTTAGACTTAGTTTCTTAATTTCTGTAAAACAAGGCGGGGAGGGACTTACTGGAGTTTTGATTGGGGCTGTCATTGACTCTGCAGAATAATTTGGATAGAACTGACAGTTTCCTGACCTAAGAACAAGATATATCTATTTACTGGGTTTCTTTCTTTTGGCACTACTTTATAGTTTTCAGTGGACAAGTCTTGAATATATTTTATCAGAATAATCCCTAAGTATTTGCTATTTTTATGCTATTGTAAATAATCGCTTCTTTAAATTAACTCTTATTTTGCAATTATTTGCTGCTAGTTTAGAGATATACAGTTGATATTGTATATTTATCTTGCTTCCTTGTGAAATTGTATTCTTGCTAAATTTATTTATTACTCTAGTAGCTTCTTTGTAGGTTCTTAAATACTTCCTATATAGCCAATTATATCATCTGCAAGTAAATTCCAATTATTTTCTTCTTTATAATCTCAAAAACTTCTATTTCTTTTGTCTGTGTTATTACACTGACTAGAATCCACAGTGCAATGGTAAATAAATGTAGTGAAAGCAGAAATCCTTAGCTTGCTCCAGATCTCAAAGAGAAGCATTCAGATTGAAATATGATGTTAGGTATAGGCTTCTCATCTGGATAAAGACATTCTCTTTTATTCTTAGTTTTCTGAAATTCTTTTCATCAGAAATACATTGGATTTGGTCAGATGCTTTTTTACATCTATTAATGATCATTTTCCTCTTCACTTTTAGTTGATTAATATTTTGTTTAGAATAGTTGCATCTCTGTTTATGTAGGATGTGCACCTGTATCTTTCTTTCCTGGTAATTTCTTTCCCTTGTTTCAGTATCGAGGGAATGCTGGCATCCTGAAGGAATTGAAAAAATAGTGTCTTCCAATTCCAGAAAGTTTGTGTAACTTTTGTTTTGTTCTCATAGGCAATCGGCTGTGATTTGTAGCATAGTGTGGCCTGTCCCTGTCGGTGGTGGGTCGGTGCCGTACCCCGTGATGTTGGGTCCAGAGAGCAGTACCTGTAGATTAGATGTCTCTTCCAGTTCTCCTTGCCTTCTTCTCCAGCCAGAGAAAGCAGGATCTTAGTACCCTTTTCTGGCTAAGCTGACTCTACAAAGTCGAATTAGTGCCACTAACAACTGGATGTTGGCTGCTGGGAAGTGTAACCCTTTCAGCCAGACTCCTTGCCTCAAATACAAAGTACTTTTGTGAACGTGAAAAAAAAAAAAAGAGAGAAAGAAATTATCTTAGGTGGCAGTTTTTATTTCATTTGATATCTTTTGTCTTGGAGCTACTTTTAGTCTGTTTTACAAATATGTGGTTAGACACCAACCAAAGAGGTGGGTAGGTAGAATTTGGGAATCTTCTCTCAATGTCTTTACCTTCTGGTATTCCTTCTTTATGTCTAGTGGCCATGGTTTTCTCAGACTCTGTCTTCTATTTCCCCCAGTTTAGAAAGACTGCAGTATTATACTGCTCCAGATATTTTAGGGACTAAGACTGGTTCCAAGATAAAAGCCATGAAAATAGGAACTCATTTCTTATAAACCCCCCACTCCACTTTTAGATTCTATATGAATATGTCTGTTTCTCTACTCGCCAGTACCTCTATTATGTCCAGACCTTACAGATGTCACAGGTAGGTGGTATAATGCAGTGGGCTCTTATTCAGCCACTGCTGGATGCAGAGGTCACTGAGCTTGCTTTTCTATTTTCTCAGACCTTTCTCTCAATTTTCAACTCTCAATTTTTAGCCATTGTTACATTTAGTGGTTCTGTCTCTAACACGTCATTGCCACTTTAGTGTGCTACTTCTAATTTGACGTGAGCTTAGGAACTAAAACTCTTGACATAGTAGAATTTGTTCTAATGGAGAGTAGATTGTTTCAGAGACATCTTTATATCCATAAAGATTATGACCTTAATCACATAAATTTCATGTAATAAAGTTTGGTTGCTTTCACTTTTTTTTCAATCACTTCCAGGTTTTTATTTTTGTTGTATTTGTTTAAATTAGAAACTCTCATTATATTAAATTGAAAAAGCAAGATGCTTGTTTTATATATGTATAGACTCTCCCATAGATTTACCAACATGCTTTTTTTTAAATGTTTATTTATTTTTGAGAAAGAGCAGGGGAGAGGGGTAAGAGAAGGGGACAGAGGTTTGGAAGCAGACTCCACGCTGATAGCAGAGAGCCCAATGTGGGGCTTGAACTCACACTTAACCTACCAAGCTACCTGGGCAGCCCTTAGATTTACCAACATACTTTTAAAAATTTGAGCCAATTTACCCAGAATATTTCAATTGTTTGAGAGAAATATATGCAAAAATTTAACACTTTCCTGGATTTATCTTTACTTATTAGAAAAAGAACATGATTTATACATATTGGTTAGGCTGAGTATGTAGGTTGAAAACTAAAATTCTTTTTCAACTATTGATAACCCAAAGTGGGTTTTGGATTCAGGATTTATTTTGCAACAATACTTTTTATAAAATGAAGCATTTGCTATGTGTTTTTTTCACAGTTATCCCTAGGATGCCCTTGTAAGTGAAAGACTTAATAGGTTTTATACTTAAGTACATAACATAATGTACAGTAGAAGTGCTGATTCTTTCCTTTGAATCGGTACAGGCTTACATTATTCACACTTTGCTCAAACTCTCAATTCTTTTCATATTTCATTTCGGAACACTCTGTGTTTTTTCCCCACTGAGCTAAATTGAAGGTTCTGGATTTATCAGTACTCTATGCACTTCTGAACTTTGACATCTGATCCTAAGAAATAAATGTTCTTTTTGTTTCCTTGCATAAGAGTGTATTGTTTGGTAAATGTTTTTATTTCAGCCCTATCTCAGCAACTGATCCATGTGGATGGAATAAGTTAATATCTCCATTAAGCCATGCATGTTTTTCTATTTCTCAAGCCAGTTATTTTCCACTCTGCCTAATCAGGCTAAATTTGAAAAGTGAAGAAGCCAAATCTCCATTTCCCTTCTGGATTTCCATTAGTTAGTTGGATGTGACTCAAATAAGAAGATTTTTTACTTTTTTAGCTGGTCTCAAAAATAACTAGCCCCTAAAGACCAAACAAAAAAAATGCATTTGGAATATGACAGTAAATGCAGTGAAGTTTTGATTGAGTTAGAGAGATCTTCTTTTACACATTAGGATATAACATTGTTATCAAGGAAATAACTAATAGAACTAGGAGAAATTACATGTGGTTAAAGTAAGTGAAAGCCATCCTTTAATCCTCAAATGGATTAGAAATATTATGGCAGGAAAATTGTCTAAGGGTGACCTAAGAGAATCTAAGTACTAGCAATAAAAACAAACAAATAAAATGTAGAATATTATAGAAGTCTTTAAATGACTGTCTCCAGTGGGAAATAATAGGAGTCTTCGGAAGAAAGATTTCAAGAAGCATTTTCTCATCCAGATGCCAGACAGAATTTTCTAATAGGGCTGAGCATCTTTACCTCTTATTTCCAAGTCATTACAAGAATTAGGAGAGGCTCTAGTGAGGACTGTGGATGTCTACAGAGGACAGTGTTTGTAAACCATGAACCAGTGGTTCATGACCTCTGACTTATGTTAAGTTGTGGCAAGCTATTAAATGATCACAAGGTATAGTCACTAGCAACTGAGATCAAAAATCACATTTGTGGCTTACATAAGAACAATGCCAGTCCTATCAGGACTTCTTTTATTTTTTATTTTTATTTTTTTTATTTTTGAGAGACAGAGAGAGAGAGTGAGAGCAGGGGAGGGTCAGAGAGAGAGGGAGACACAGAATCTGAAGCAGGCTCCAGGCTCTAAGCTAGCAGTCAGCACAGAGCCCAATGCAGGGCTCGAACTCACCAATGTGAGATCTTGACCTGAGCCGAAGTCGGAGGCTTAACCGACTGAGCCACCCAGGCGTCCTCAAGACTTCTAAGCCATCGGTTTGTTTTTGCTTTGTTTAGTTTTTTGGCATGGCTGTTCTTAGAAGACATTAAGCAAAAGCAAAGTACACATTAGATAGGTAAGATAGTAAGTGTATGAGACAATCCCAGTGGGAGGAAAGGAACTGAAGGGCTGAGAGAACACAGGAACTTTTTGAGGACGGATGGCAACCTAAGCATCTGAGGGGAACAATGGGATGGCTTTCTAGTCAATCCAGGAAAGGAAGGGAAATGGTGGCGACTACAAAGTCACAAGTTAATCTTCTCTCCATGGAATTGGCAAACACTGCAAACGCTGATTGAGCTGCAGCTTATGATGGCAAGACTCCTATAATCCTGGAAGCTGACAACCTTGGCTGATTATAACATAAGCGGTTAAGAAAATCAGCACAGGCAGGCAGGGTTTCAGAGAGATGTTCTATCTGCTCTCAGGATTCCAAGCAGCCTTCGTGTGAGTGAAGGGAAGGACTTATGTGCCCTGGTGGAGATGCATTTAGTCCAGGCCATCAGTGAGACCAAAATTCACACATTTCATGGAATTCTGTTACAAAATAGCACACACATTCAAGTTGCTCTTGTGGGTAAGGCAAATGGACTTTATAGATATGTAAAGTATACATGTCAGTGTTTTATATAGGTGTGTGTAGAGTGTATATAGATTTATATTTTAGCTAAAATTCTTTGTTTATTTACTTACTTTGAAAGAGAGAGAAAATGGGGAGGAGGAGCTGTGGGGAGCAGCTAAGATCTCAGCTGCCTGGCCATTTGCTAGCCAGATTTGTCACTCCCTGATGGGAGTTTCAAAATAGGCAGGGGAGTGCCACTCCCTGTCAGAGAAGCCAAAAGACCAAAGATCAGCCGCCTGCAGGCAGGGTGGTATCGGCCCCTCAGGCGCTGTGCTAGAACAATTTAGTCAGGTTCCTCTTTCACTCCAGTTTTAATCTCTTAACCCTGTTTCCTAGCAACCGACCTAAGTCAGCTACTTTGTTTGTCCCGCCCTGAAAGCCTTTATAAGAGACAGTTCTCTCAATAAACTCTCTCTCTCTTGCCTGATCGGAAACCGTTAGTTGTGTCTTTACTCCCTGTGCGTCCCCTCTTCTGCCCCCTTTTTTCTCTCCCTCCCTCAGGGAAAGAACCCACGAGGACTCACCGCCCCGCGGGCCGGAGCGGCTGGGGCGGGACACGACATATTGGCGCCTCAACTCGGGGCTCAGTGGCTTCGGACACGACATATTGGTGACCCAAGGCAGGGCTCAGTAAGGGACACGACAAGGAGCAGAGAAAGAGAGAGGAAGAGAGAAAATCCCAAGCAAGCTCCATGCTGCCAGCAGGGAGCCTCACATAGAGCTAGATCTCATGATTCATGAGATTATGACCTGAACTAAAATCAAGAGTCAGAAGCTTAACTGACTGAGACACTCAGGCTCCCGTTGGTAAAATTCTTAATATTGTTGCATGAGATAGTTTTTCTCCATCTTTTAAGGATTTTGTTTCTGGAAGAGGGAGCAGACTATAGACAAATATCCCATACATGGATTTACCTGGAGAAATTCTTGAAATATTGTATGAATTGTAACATTACCTATTACTATTTTGTACCTGAAAAGCAAGTGTAGTATCTAGCACTTGAATGCTGTTTAAAAAAAAAAAAAAGACATTGGAAATAAAGGGAAAAAGGTGTTTAGAACTGTCAGAAAATCATCATTAAGAATAGGACAACCCAATGTCAGTCACAATGTCCAGAGGGCAGGGCAGGTATAATGGTGATTGTCTCTGAACCTGTCATCTTGGCAGACTGATGCAAGGTGGGCAGTGTGCAGACATGGGGAACAGATCCTATAGAATCAGCGATGACTTGGGTAAGTTCTTTCCACGTGTAACCAGTCCCTGGGCTCTGGACCAGGGTACTACCAAGTATGTCATCTCTGGAACAGGTTCATGGTGGCTAGAACATTGACTTAGAGACAGAATGGGACTCTAGAGAGTACCAGGGACCTGGGTTGGAGGATTCTTATTGTTAAATAGCACCTATTCCACATCTGAGAATATCAGGAAAGTAGAGCAAAGCCAAAAAGTCTAACTATGCAGAACTAGATGTAGATGAAAGTGAAAGTGTGGAGCAGAGAATTAGATAGACCTCAACAGAAAGAAGTCCAAGTTCACCTAGCTTTTATTTCTTCCACTCTGGACATACATATACACAGCAGAGCAGTTATGTTCTTATATTGCAAAATGCCATTGCATCCTGATATAGTCTTGACACATCCGAATTACCTTTCCCCAATCATATCATTATATAATTCACCACCTCTGTTCACTGTTATTAATTTTTCCTTTATGTTCAGTTTTGTCATGTTGGTTGTTGATTTGTTTATTGCTTTTAAGGCAAAAGTGCCAACTACTCCTCCTAGAGGCAAAAACAGAGGTCTCTTTGGAGGAGGTCTTAATTGTTCTAGAAATGTAGCCCTTTCATTATTTGCAACTGCAGTGACTAAGCATTTGTTGCCCTAGGAAATAAATTGATAGCACTTTATAATCTTTATCCTTTGCTTTGTTTCTTCTTACTCTTGTTTTCTTTTTCTTTTTTATTGATACAATTGGTAATGTCATGTCCCTTAAACTCCCAAGGCTGTGATAATTAAATTACTGATAATACTATAAGATGAAGATCACTCCCAAGATTATTTTGTTAAGTCATATGGCACAAGGGAGATATCTGAGTGGGCCTGCTTTAGTTACATGAGCCTTTAAAATGAAGATTTTTTTTAGCAGGAAAGAGAAAGGAAAGACAGATTCAAAGCATAGGATTGGGTAAAGGACAGCTGGCTTGTGGATAATAGGGACAACATGACAAAAAATGCAGGGGCCTCTAGAAGCTCAAAGTGGCCGCCTGCTGATAAGCAGCACGAAAATGAAGACCCATTAGTCCTACTGATGCAGCGTTGCTGACAACAGCCTCAATGAGCTTGGAAGAAGATTCATCTCAAGATCCCAGTGCTCAGCCGGACTCACACCTTAATTTTGGCCTCGGAGACCATAAACAAAGAGCCTAGTCAGACTTGCCTGAATTTATGACCTACAAAAAGTACAAGACTACAAGTGGGTGTTATTTTAAACCCCTAAGATTGTGGTAACCAGTTACAGAGCAATAGAAAGCTGATAGTCAGCTGTCTGCTCTGTGAATGTTGAAAACACAGATGGATAGAACACTGTCACTTCTTTTGAGACGTTTATAGCAGAGTAAACAAGACATATGCATCAACACAACATATAATAATAATGTAGTAAATGCCATGATAGAAGTTGGCTATAAAATACTATGGAAATGAAGATATGTGGTACAAATTCTGTCTAGGGAAATTAGGAAAGACTTTTCAAGAGACTGTGATTGTTAGGTTCTATAATGAAAAAATAATATGTAACAGGGATAAACAATATTACCAGAAAAAAAAAGACACAAATTCTTTATGCATGAATATTCACAACCTTGCAAAACTGATTGAAGGCACAAAGAAGGTCAGTTTCAATTTTATATGAAATTAACTGGTGCAAGTGTGAGTGTACCTTGGTGTTTGGAGAAACAGCACCTTTTCAGAATATCCATTTTATCTTATTGCAGAGAGGTTTCATCCAGGCACGTTCTGATTAAGCAGTACTGATCATCAATGAGTAACTTAACTGAATTTCTATGATGTATTTAATAGCTTCACTAGCTCAGGAAAGTTAAGTTTTAAGCCTTGAAAACTGCTCTATGAGGGATGATTAGATTGATCTGGGGGTGACTCAAACCTCAAATAATAATACCTCAAAACCTCAAATAAGGCAGACATTTATTTCTCTGTGAAAGTCTTGTGGTGGGCAGCTTGGTGGGAGTGATCATTGTGGCTTCATCGTGTCAGGGATCTGGGCTTCTGTGGCTCTGAAGCATGTGTGCTTTATATTTCCAAGGTTGTCTCAAGACCCATTTGTCTTTTAGAATTCAAGGATTTATACAACATTGTATTCAGTGGGAAAGAGTAAGGATGATTATGCTAAGCCTCCTTTCACATTTCAGTAAAGTTATTACCCAGAAATTACACATACCACTTCCATTTATAAGTCCTTGATCAGACTGTTTTCACAAAGTCATTAGCTGCAAGGAAAGCCAGAAAATTTAGTTCTATTTCAGATGGCCACATGCACTACAAAAAGTCATAGACTTAGTCATATAACACTGGGTGTTACAGAAGTTATGCGCCTTGTATTGGTAACATCTAAAAGTAAGCACCCATCATTTTTCTTTAAGTTTTAAATTTAAGGTTACTTTAGGAAAAGCTGAGTTATTTTTAACATCATAGTTTTGTTTTTAAGATGCTATCAAAACACCATTTCCCAAAGTTCTTAACTTCAAGTGATTATAGGTCATTTACCAATAAAATTGGAAGAAAATATAGATGTACAAAGAACTGCACTTCAAAGTAGACTAAATGATAGTTATTCATTTTTAAAAGGAAAGCATAACATATACAATTTTCTGGGATATAGTGTTATTTCTTCACCTTTAAGCACTGGACATTTAGAAAAACCAGTTTAAAGTCTTAATAAGGTGCATTACTCACATAATAATTAGAGCACACATTACTAAGACTCTGGGCAAGAATTATAAACAGTTTATATAGCTTACAGAAAAAAATAGAATTTAGCAAACCTCACTTGGCTGAAGATAGCAAAGACTCTTTCATGGGAGCTTGAGTGAGCATGATGTATAAATAAGTAGATTTTTTCAGATAGTTCTTTCTTTCTTTCTTTCTTTCTTTCTTTCTTTCTTTCTTTCTTTCTTTCTTCTTAATCAGAAGAAAAGTTTTATTTCTTTTAAGGACAAACAATTAAACCACATCCAAGGCCTTAACTTAAAGACACAAACCAAAGGAGTTATTATGCCTTACTTGGAGATTGCAGAGTGTAAGAGTGTATGTCACTAAATAGTAACTCGGATGAGTGTTGGTCAAGTCTTGCCCAGAAGAGAAGTGGGCTAGAAGTAAAAGTTACCCCATCATGGTCTTGAATATAGTACCTTCAGAACCATACTATATGTGAAAATCAGCAGTTTAATAGTCACTGGAGGGAGCAGAATGGATTTGGAGCTCCTCAAAAAGTTTTATCCCCAGAGAATTGTTACTACTTGATCTCTTTGGCAGCTTCTTGGTCTTGTCTTTATTTGCAGAGTCTTCTTATTGGTCTGACTTGGAACTTATTCAATGAAGAAAGTTCTTTCCCCAGAACATTCTCACATTCTCTCTCTCTCTCTCTCTCTCTCTCTCTCTCTCTCTCTCTCTCACACACACACACACACACACACACACGCACACACAATCAGTGGCAAATGTTTAATACTGTAGATCCCTGGAGTGGCCAAGACAATTGAGGCAATTAAGATGGGCAAAATTTTCAAAGAAAAATCTGGGGATTGAGAAACCAAATGCACAAGTTGATGGAATTTCATTGAAACAAATATGGCCCAAGCAATGAGGCCCCAGAATACACGAAACAAAAAGTGACAAAATTGAAGGGAAAACAGACCATCCAACAATAATAGCTTTAGAATTCAATATCTCATTTCCAACAAATTGTAGAACAACCAGAAAGAAGACCACAAGGAAATATGAAATGTGAACGGCACTATAAGACAATTAGATTTAACAGACATACATAGAACACTCCATCCAACAAAAGAATACACATTCCTTTCAAGTGCACATGGAATATTCTCCAGGGTAAACCATATGTTATGCCAAAGAGCAAGCTAGAATGAATTTAAAAGTTCTGAAATCATACAAAGTTGTTCTCTGAGCACAATGGGCTGAGTTTAGAAATTTAAAAAAATATATTTTTTTTAAATTCACAAGTGTGTAGAAACTAACACACTTCTAAATAACCTACCTAACAATGGTTTAAAAGAGAAATGTATGTAAAGAGTAAATAGAAAATACTTTGATATGAAAGAAAATGATAATGCAAGATACCAAAACTTATGCAATGCAGCTAAAGCAGCACTCAGTGGGAGATTTATAGCTGTAAATGCTTATATTAAAAAGTTAGACCTCAAATCAATGACATAATATTAAGAAGCTAGAAAAAATAGAAGCTAACCTCAAAGTAAAAATAACGAAGGAAATAATAAAGATTAGAGTAGAAATAAATGAAGTAGAGAAGAGAAAAAAGTCAACAAAACACAAATTTATTTCTTTGTAAGAATAAACAAAACTGACAAGTCCAGATCTAGCACCAAAAACAAAACAGCAACAACAACAAAACTGCAGAAGATTCAAATTACTAAAATCAGGAATTAAAAAGAAACCATCGGGGGCACCTGCGTGGCTCAGTCAGTTAAATGGCCGACCTGGGCTTAAGTCATGATCTCGCGGTTCATGGGTTCAAGCCCCGCATCGAGCTCTGTGCTGACAGCTCAGAGCCTGGATCCTGCTTCGGATTCTGTGTCTCCCTCTCTCTCTACCCTCCCCTCTCCCTGATTCTCTGTTTCTCTCTGTCTCAATAATAAATAAAAACATAAAAATTAAAAAAAGAAACCATCGTTACAGAAATAAATATAACTCTAAGAGAACACTATAACAACCACATACCAACAAGTTAGGTAATTTAGATGAAGGGACAAAACCCCAGATAAACACAATCTACTTAAACTCAAGAAGAAATAGAAAATCTGAAAAGCCCTAAAACAAATTTAATAATTACTACATGAGCACCCTCCTATAAAGAAAAGTCTAGAATTCACTGCTGAATTCTGCCATATACTTAAAGAACAAATAATCCCAATCCTTCATAAACTCTTTCAAAAAATATTGGAGAACAATGACTCTGATATCAATACCAAAGATATTATAGAAAAAAGAAAACCAAAGACCAATATCCTTTACAAATATCAACACAATATCCTCAACAAAATGCAGTAGACTAAATTCTGTAACATATGAAAATGATTATATACAATGAACAAGTGGAATTTATCCAGGGGATGCTAGATTGTTTTAACATGTGAAAAACCGGTCAGTGTAATATACCATATTCATTGAATAAAGGACACAAACTCCATGGTAGTGTTACTGGATATAGGAAAATAATTTGACAAAAAACAAACATTCTTGCATGAATAAAACACCCAGTGACCTAGGAATAGAAGAGAACTTGCAGGAAAACCCAGGGCTAACATCATACTTAATGGTGAAAGACTGAATATTTTCTCCGTCCAAGATCAGAAACAAGACACGATGCCTTCTCTCACTACTCATATTTAATATTCCACTGGATATTCTAGGCAGGGCAATTAGACAAGAAAAAGACGTAAATGACATACAGACTGGAAATGGAGAATTGAAACTATCTTTCCTAATAGATGCCAATTAGGTGAAAGAAGGAAGGAAAGAAGGAAAGAAATCAAGAAAGAAAGAAGGAAAGAGAGAGACACAGAGAGAGAAAGAAAGAAAGAAAGAAAAAAAAGAAAGAAAAGAATAAAGGGAAGAGGAAAGACATCAAGATTGGAAATGAGGAAGTTAAAACTACCTCTATTCTCAAAAGATGATTTTGTGTATAGAAAATCCTCAAGAATCCATGAAAACTACCAGAATTAATAAAAAATTTCAATAACGTTTCAAGATACAAGAGCAATATGCAAAAATGTGTAGTATTTCTATACACTAGCCATGGATATTCTGAAACTGAAACTAAGAAAACAATTTTATTTATAACAGCTTCAAATGGGATAAACTGTATACATAAATTAAGCAGAAGTCTGCAAAACTTCTACGTTAAAATCCATAAAGCATCTTTAAGTTTATTTATTCAGAGAGGGAGAAAGAGAGAGAATGTGAACAGGGGATGGGGCAGAGAGAGAAGGAAAAAGACAATTCCAAGCAGGCTCCACACTGTCAGCACAGAGCCCAACTCAGGGTTCAGTTTCACAAACCATGACATCATGACCTGAGCAGAGATCAAGAGTTGGATGCTTAACTGACTGAGCCACCTCGGCACTCCCATAAAATATTATTAAATGAAATTTAAAAAGAAGCAAATGAATGGAAACACATTCCATATTCACAGAGTAGAATATAATGTCTTAAGAGACATTACTCCCCAAATTGATCCAAAGATTAAAAGCACTCTCTTTTTTGCAGAATTTGAAAAGCCAATCTTCAAATTCATATGGACATAAGTAGATGTAATGAGTAACACAACAATATTTTATAAATAGAAACAATCATATTTTGGAGAATTCTTCTCTACCCTGACCCTTGTCCAACTTGAAGAGACTTTAAGGTTGAGTCTATGGCTCAAGGAAGAATAAATATAAAACGGCCATGCTCTCCCTCCCTTCCTGACTGAAAACAAACTATGAGTTTGGTTCAGGGATGAAAAAGCAAGTGCCTGGTATAAAATAGAACAGAAATATTTTAAATTAGGACCCAAGGGCCACTGGAGTGTGTTTACAAAACTTCTGCCCCATGAGGTCTCCCTCAGATAAATTGACATGCCCTTCTCCACATGGGAGAATGCAGCATAGTATTTTGATTTTTAAAATGTCTCCTCATGCTTTGCTGTTCTTCTTAGCAGCCCAGTGGGAGAAATGTAGGCTGCTACCTCTGAATTTAACAGACAGAAATGAATAATGCTCATTCAGAGAAATGACCTGCATTTTGTCAGATGCCATGCTCTGCACAGCCTCCTCTCCATGGGACAGCCAGACAGCGTGCAGGGCCACAGTGCACAAGGTTAGCAGCTGGAAAAGAAATCCTGGCAAGCCAAGGCTGAGTTGCAATCCAGTGAGGTGGGATGGATGTAAAGATTCAGAGTCCTAGAGAAACAGAAGAGAAACAAGTACTCAAATAGGCACTGACTTGATGCTGTTCATTACAGGTTAGTTTCTGAGGCTAGCATCTGTCTTTATGTTTATATTCCTGGTTGTTAAACCCAGATGTGGCTTAGGTGTGGATAACAGAAGTTGCCGTAGTTAAGAGTTATGGACTTTGAGGGAGACAAACCTAGGCTTGGATCCTACCTCTGGAACTTGAAAAGGCAAAGTAACATGGCCAAGATCCCACAGGTACTATGATATAGTTTCATCAACTGCAAGATGCTGAAAACTATTAATAGAGTTTTCTTCATAGGATTTAGGTAAGTTATCTAAAGCAGATAATGTGTTTTTAATCATAAGTAACAAGTCTTAATACTGGCTTTTATTAAATGTGAAGCTGATTTTAACCTTATATCATTATTTTAGCCAGTCTTCACAGATTACCAGACTCTTGAGCCTCATTCTCTTAATCAAATATGAGATGGGGTTGGCAGAGCTGTGAAGAATTATCCTGCAGAAGTTATCCCAGGTTTGGACTGTGACTACCATTCCAAGCCCATATTTTAATTTTTATGGGAAATTGATTTTAATGGGGCATACAGGATGAAATGATAGAAGAGTCTCATGGTTACTAAATTCAAAGAATATGCACATCATCAACTAGAAAAGAAAATAACAATATTAAGACTATTCTGGCATATTGGTCTTGGAAGAAGGTCAGATAAACTGTATGTGTTTTGGGGGTGGGAGTGCTTAGGCACTAGGAAATAGGTTGGCAGTACTTATTATATATTATTTGTGTTTTTAATGTTTACTTATTTATTTTTGAGAGAGAAAGAGACAGACAGACAGACAGACAAAGAATCCTAAGCAAGCTCCACACTTCAGCACAGAGCCTGATCCAGGGCTGAGTTGGTGCTTAACTGACTAAGCCACCCAGGTGCCCCTTATTTGTTTTTTCTTTAAAGATACAAAAGTAGAAACTAAAGTTTATGAGTGGCTGTCAGCAGGTTAGGGCTTGTGGAAAAGATGGAGTGTCCCATGTTGGGCAATGTGAGGGCTCAGGACAGTGGAGAAGCCAGGCCATACAACTTCTCCCTAGAAGCAGGGACAGAGCAGAACAGGGTGCAGCTAGACTGCTAGAGGACATGCTGCCTGTGGGAAGCAGTGTCCTGGGCCCAACCAGTGGGGAAGGAGGAATTGGAGCACGTGATCTGGAAGAACCAGTGTCACTGTATCTATATCCTGTATAAGGTTTGCTGTGCCTCACTCATTTCTGAGTTCCACAAGCTGACACACTACTGGAGCAAAAAACATGCCAACAAAGTGAAGAGATACCTAGCAATCCATGGAATGTAGACATTAAAAGGGGAAATAAAGAAGCTGAACTCAGATCAGAAGAGCAGCAGGAGCAGAGAGAAGAACCAGTGCTGTCCCATTTGTACTATAACCTTTCCCTCCCTCTTCTGGTCCAGTCACACTACCTGGAAAAGACACACAAAGAACTGAAAGTTGAAGCAGAAATCCAGTAAGGTGGAAATGTTGCATCAGAATAGAGAGATAATAGACCCAGACAAGTTCTGCATCCTCTACCATTTGACATTTGATGACCTCATCTTGGCTTGAGGACACTATGTGGAAAAGAAACACAGGAAATAGGAAACCAGGTTCAAACTCATGGCATACTAGGGGCAGCTGGCAGACCCTGCTGTCACCAACTCATCAACTGGGAATGGCTTCCCTTGCAAGATGTATAAGATAGTGCACCAGTGGGCACCCAGTTAAATCAGCCATGAGTCAGCTTCCCATGACCATAGTCAGCCCTTGGCTTCTTCTTCCTCCTTCCTGGAGAATTCATAGTCCTAAGGCAAGAGTGAGCCACAGATAGCTTCTGATTGGTCCAGGCAGATCCCCTTTGGAATGGGCCCTGTAAGGCAGGAAAAGGGAAAAGGGTGGCCCTTAAGACTTGGGAACTCACAGAGTCGTAGTCTGGAGGATGGCTTTCCCCATTCCCTTGCCCTTTGGGGTCATATGTCATGAGACCCAGGCCTGTCTTTACTCTGCAGGTCAGGTTTGGACATGTCTGAAGTTAAAGAACTGAGTTCTCCCTGGGATCTCAGCGGCTCCAGTGAAACCTGGAGCTTTCACACCCAACCTTGACCTGGAGGGGAAAGGTTCTGCCACATAGAAGCTTGGAGCTACTATGACACTCTCCCTTTCCCTAAAAGGGACAGGCTTTCCTGAGCCAGGGTCCAGATACCAGCCAGTTGTATAGCTCTCTGCCCACTGTGAAGTTTCCTCCTGGAGCAATGACATAGTCCTGGCAGAACACATCCTGCCTCTTCTCCACAGTTCCTGATTGGTGCTAAGGATCCGCAGCAGCTGAGGAGAAGCTGGAGCTGGAGGAGGCCTCAGTACCTAGTGAGGTCATGGAAATCTCCAGCGGGAGCCCTTCTTCTCCTCCATCATTTGTCCCAGGGTCATGTGGGAAAGTCCCCACATGCGAGTTCCTTTGGTGGTTCTGTGCCCTTGACGGCAAACTGGCTCATGCCAGCCAGCTCAGAGGTTCATTGCTGCTCTTTGGCTCTACTGGCCCTCTCTTTCCCTTGTGCAGCAGACCGCCTGCCCAGGTTGCTGTGGTGCTAACCCTCTCCCAGCATCCACCAGGAGATTCTTGGGTCCCAGGAAACAGGATGGGGCCTCCAGGGAAAGAAAGGAGAGCTGGTGCAGGTTTATGCAGTGAGGAAACAGATATTCCCCAGGCCTCAAACCTAGATTTCTTTACCTCTGCTGTGTTTTGTGCCTTGCGACCTTACTGGGAGTTGATATCTACCTGTAGCTTTTATGCAAGAATTCCAAGGAGTGCCACCATGATAGACCCCTCTTTGTTGAGTCAAAGAAGCCCTTACCCTCTCTTGTGGCCTCTTCCCCATCATTGCCTTTCTCTTTGTTTGTGAAATGCCTTTATGTATTGTGCATAGGTGTGTGTGCAGGTGCTTATGATCTGTTTCCTGGTCACTGAAGCATCTAAATAAAGAATTTCTCCCAGAAGCCAGACTGCAACTTAACAGACCTAGGGTTTGGGGCTATAATGCCATTGGATCTAGTATGTGTGCCTTGACCCCTCACCCTCATCCCTGTTAGGTTCCCAAGGCTTTACATACTGATATCAGGATATAGTACAGAGATAAACATCTAAATCACTTAGCAGCCTTGTGGAGGCCATCCTAGGTGCCCTAAACTTAGTAGAACCTTATCAACTCATCCACCTCCTCCTGTCATGGAGGGCCTGAAAGAGGTCTTCAAAAGGTTTAAATTAATAATCTACTTTGTTTGAGACAATCATTTTGGCTGTTAGGTGGAGAAGGAATGCATCGGAGCAGGACAGGAGACAGAAAGAGAAGCCAGATTGGAGGCTGTGTCCAATATGGCTCTCTCCAGGATAGTCTCTGCAGGGCAGAGATCTAGTTTCTTTTCATCTCCACTTTTCTAATGTGGAATGGTGTGTCATGAAGTGTCTGTTGAATGAATGAATAAATGAGTGAATGAATGAATAAATGAAAGAGGGTGTATAAGGAAAGATGACCTTTTTCCCCATAGCCCTTACAGAGAACAAGGTTTGTTACATGGACTTATAGGCCTAGAGATTCTTGCAGGAAGCTTTTCTGTGACCCAGAAATGATGTAGGGATAGAATGAGTCTGATGGCTTAAAGTCCCCCTTTTCTAACCTTTGTTTTAGACAGCCATATCTGAGGAAGGTACCCAGGCAGCCTCAGCTCCCATTCTTCCCTCAGCAAACTGTTCGTGGGCACCTGCTCTTGACCAGCTGGGAAGGGCCCTACATTGCCCCCATGGTGGGTTCTCAGATGTCGACTTCCAAAACTCAGACTGTCTTAGCAATTTCCCTGGAGTCCGACCTTATTCAGGATGTCAGCATCAGCCTCGTTTATTAGGCAAGGAAATGAAGGGCAGAAGGGTGGGTGGGCTGCCATATCAAGAGCCCTTGACCTTTAAGACCTCTTAGTCTGGATTTAGGAGTCCCTGCTAGGAGCCCCTCTTGGCAAGAAGTCACAGAGATGAATGCTTTCTTGCCCTTGGGGAGCTCACACACTGTTACAGATCATTATGGCAATGGTCAGGGGGTTATACAGGGCACAGTAGGAATGCCTAAGATGCAAGCGGTAACTCAGCTAAGGGTATAAAAAAGCTGGAGAAGTTGGGAAGCTTGAATTTGATCTGTATAACAGCCTTTTGAGATAGGTAATGATATTCCATTTTATAGAAAAGGTTCAAAGAAGTGTAGTATTTTGTGCAAGATTCTGACACTGAGAAGCAAAAAAATGGAACATGGAATCCAGTTCTCTAGATTCCTAGTCCAGAACCCTTTCTAAACAAGGACTAAAATCCTTCCCACATGACCCCTTGTCCTGCCTCACTCACCTTCTGGCAGGGCCATGGTCTTACGGAACTAGAAGCTACAAAACAGATTGGATAAGGGTCAATGGTTATTTTATATTCCAAGCCCCACCCCGATAGTCTTATAATTTTACCCAAGATTCTTAGTGTATTAGACTCCAGTTATAACTGAGAAATTGAAATCAAACTGGTTAGTTAAAACAGGAAATTCATTGATTTATCTTATGAAAAATTTTGGTACTGGGATGGCTAGATCCAGATCCTGACACACTGTCATGAGAAATAATTTAATCTCACTCTGCTTTCCTCTGTGTAGCCTATTTCTCAGCAAGACTGTCTCCAGAAGATAGCAATATGGCTGCTGGCAGCTCTAGACTTGTATCCTGATAAATAGGCAACTATGATGGACAGAATATCTTTTTCTACTAGTTCCAACAAAAAATTCTGGTACTGGGACACCTAGGTGGCTCAGCTGGTTAAACATCCAACTCTTGATTTCAGCTCAAGTCATGATCTCACTGTTCATGAGTTCGAGCCCACGTCAGGCTCAGTACTGTCAACTTGGGATTCTCTCCCTCTTTCTCTGCCCCTATCCTGATAGTGCTCTCTCTTTCCCCTTCTCTCATACATAAATAGATGAAAGTTAAAAAAAAATTGGCCTTGTTCCAATTCCTAAACCAATTACTGCAACTGGGGGAAATCATGCCTTGATTTGTGGCCTAGGAAAGAGTAAGCTCCATGTTAAGCTCATTGACTGAAAGTGAGAAGAAAGTGTGGAGTTTCTTCCAGACTAAGGGAGAAGAATGGATGTGGCTGAGAAAATATAATTGTTGTTAGCCATCTCCAGAAATTGTCTATTTGAAATCATTTTTCCCCTAACGTTTTGAGTTACATTTAGTAATATGGTCCCATATTTAGAATACAGTTTGATGAATCCTTACATATGCGTGTACGTCTGAGCAGTCACCCCCCAGATCCAGATACAGAATATCACCAGCTCCCCAGAAGTTTCCCTTACTCCCCTTCCTAGTCAATATCCCCTAGAAGCAAACACTGTTTTGACCTCTATCACCATAGATCAGTTTTGCTTGCTCTTGAATTTTACAAAAATGGAATCACACCTTCTTTAGCTCAACATTATGTCTATGAGATTCATCCATGTTTTTGTGTGTCTCAGAAGTTCATTTTTTTCAGGTTGTATGGTAATAGTCCATTCTATGAATACAGCACAATGTAGCCATTCTGTTAGTGGACAATTGGGTTGTTTCTGGTTTAGAACTACTATACATGAAGGTTTTGTGAAAAATTTTTTTAAAAAGATGCAGAAATTAAGCTCAGTGAGGTTATGCTAGTCACCATACAGCAAATTGCTTTCTGGTGGTCTATCCTGAGCCAAGGTCTTCTGATTCTCAGCTTGTTGAGTTTTATTTGTGGCTGCATAGGAGCAAGAAAAGCAACCTGAACACTGACCATGATAACCTCCACAGGAAGTAAGATCTTGACAAACCCTATGGTGACAAGTAGAGAGCCACTAGGAAATCTCCTTTTTTCCTCATCTGCCCAATAAAGACATGACTTCTCATTCTTTTGTCTCACTATCTGTCCAAGTGCATGGAGTACAGCTGGATAAAGTCATCCTGGAGAGAACTTACCCTCTACTTGTTCCAAAGGAAGATGTAAATTGAGCCATTGGGGAAGAAATGAAGCCATCAGACACAACTGTGATGGCTTTTTAATGAGATTATTTGTACTAGGCCAGCAGGTAACCTTGGTGCTGAGTCAAACCCAAGAAAGAGATGGTGGGAGATCAAAGGAAGATGGAAAAGAGAGGAGCAGTAGCCTAGATTTGGCAGCTGGCCAGCAGGCTACAAAAAAAGGAACTAAATTATGCATCTTATTTAGTACATTTATTAAAAGAACATTTCTAGGCAAACATCCCAAAACAAATGTGACTATCAGTTAAGCGCCCTGCAGTCCTGAGCAGATTTAGTGCATGACAATTTTCTCATAATGGCTTTGTGGTGTTTGCTGAGTTTCATCTCTTTATAGCATTTTATGAATTGTCATTCCATGGGGATTTTAAATAGACTGAATTTGACCTTCATTTGTGGTTGTTCAACAAAGTCAAAAATGGATAAATGTAGAGTGAACATGAATATTTGAGTTCAAATGATATTATTCAACCTAAGTTTTTGACTGATATTTATCAACACATCAGAGCACTACTTACTTCTATTGTTCGTTAATTTATTTTAATAATTTTTGTGCATTTCTTTAGTCCTGGGGACACCAAGATCAATAAAACAAGCCTTTTAACTTTAAGGAGTGCTATCAGTATGAGGAGTAAAACACAGAAATGGTGAAAGTAGAGTTATACAGATGGAAGTATCACATACCATGAGGCATAAAGGAAAGTGTGATTCTTCTATTTGGAAAGTGATAGAAGAGCCCAAGAGGTTTTCAGAAAGGAAATGATGATGATTCTTGATTGAGGAATAGAGTGATCAAAAGCATTAGGCAAGGCATAGGTTACCCTGGTGGTTTGGAGACAAGAAAGTAATTCAGAATAATAGGAATGTAAAAGGAAGGAGAAGTGAACACAGTCAGAGTAACGAGTGGAAGATAGCACCAGAGGATGGATGACTTTGTACACCATGTTAAGGAGTTTGACATTTTTTTCAGGAAAATAGAAAATTATTGAAGTATTTTCAAGCAGAAGAATAACATAATCCTTGATGCACTAAAAATGATAGTTTGGTAAGTAATATGAAAGATGAGTTGAAATGTAAAACTAAGAGTAGTGATATAAATTAGGTTTAGATCCATAGCCAAGATGAGTGATGAAGCAGATCAAGTTAAGACAGTAGCATTGTTGCTACATAGGGGAAGCATGAGATTTAAAAGACTTAAAGCAATATAATCTGTAGTATTTGGTGAATGCGAGGAATGTATAAGGAAAAGTGAAGAATCTGGAATGGCTCTCAAATCTGTAGGTAGGGTGGTTCGGTGATTTCTTCATGTTGGAAGGATTTTGAACCTCCAAGCTGATGAAGCACAGATATACAAATTAAATATATATGTAAAAAATATACTCCAAGGAAGTATGACAAATATTAACAGTGATCAATAAGTGATTTAATTATAGATTATATTATTTGTTTCATTATATTGTATGGTACGTTTAAAGTTAAAAAAAGTTAGGCATGAATTATTTTTGGAAAAGAAGTGTTCCTTTAACAATTGTAAGTATAAAAAGAATTGCCTATAAAACATTTTCCTTTGAACTTATTTTAAGAGTATAGTTTTTATCAACCGGAAAAACAGAACTCTATGTATATGTTGACATATATGGATTCCATTTTGGACAGTAATACAGTTCCTTCCTTTTTCTAGTTTCGTACACTTCTGTTGTACTTCGGAAACTATATTCATGTGAAAAGAAAATACCATGGAAGGAAAAAAAATACTTAAGACTTACTGTATTTAAAAAGCCAGTGGTTACAAAGGAGATTTGCTAAAGTAGAAAGCACATTCCATTTATTTTCATGTCCCATTGAGACCTACTGGATATGTTGCTTGGAAACAATAACATTTCTTTGGCGTTTCCTGAATCTCCATTTGCTGAGAATTTCAGAAATGCTTCGGGGTGAGGGACACTGTTGAAAGAGTCTGTATTCACAGTTCTTGGATGGTATTCATATCCATCAATCTTTTCCTTTCACATTGAATATGCTTATACACACAGGACTGGGGGCCTTTTGCCAGCTCTGGTGTCCTTCAGTATTCTGTAGAGTGGCAGTTATTAATATCTTAAGTGTGATTTGTCAGTGGTTGCCCCCAAACACTCTAAATTTCAAGGCATTTGTCTGTTGTCCTTTGGATCTGGGTTGAATTTTTTTTTCTGGGTTGAATTTTTATTTTTCGAAGTGCTGAGAATTATTAAGAATCCTTAGCACTGGAGGTTAAAGAACATTTACTGGTTTTTGAAGATACCTTCAGGCAGGGAAGAAAAAATAGACAACTGATATTTAATATGTTCTTATTTCGAAGAACATATTATGAGAGTATGAGAGGCCATTGACTCTTCTTTTCTACCATTCATTTGTGTACCTATATCCTCCTGTTGGGCTGTGATTAGAAATTCACCTTATGTTTTTATCTTTTCATCCTTAGTATAGCTTTCATCTGTAAGTAAAGTAATCCATTCTGTAGACCCTTTCAATCTGAGTTACTAAATACTTGAAATGGAACTTAAGGGGCATCTGGGTGGCTTATTTGTGTCCAACTCTTGGTTTTGGCTCAGGCAGGATCTCACATTTCACAGGTTAGATCCCTTGCTACCAGGGCAGAGTCCATTGGGATTTTCTCTCTCTCTTTCTGTCTCTGTCTCGGCCCTTTCACTGCCCTCTCTCTTAAAAAAAAAAAAAAAACAACCAAAAATGTGACGGATCACACTATTTATTGCATTTCCTCTTGATGCCTCAATCCCTTTTGATGTTGGTACCAGTTCCCTTTAGTCTGAGAGGCCAACCCTCCTGTTCTTTTACCACTTTTGAAAAGTAAGCAGATGAAGCACTCATTGACCTAAATTCCCACTGAAGCACTAAAAGATTCAGATATGGGCACTAAAAGATTCAGATATGGGCTGCACATCATAAAGTGGCCCTTTCCATCTTGTCTCTTCTCCCTAGTCCCTCAGCTGTTTTTTTTTTTTGCCTTGGTTCAATGCCTATTTCAATGTTGGGATTCCTGAGTTCTCCTGGGGCTCAGAGATTAAAGAATATGATCACACTCTAGGGGAAAGTGGTCAGATAAAACTACCCACTTACACATTTGCTAGGACGAATTAGAAGGAAAGATGCACTTTGAGAATGCATTTCACCCAGGGGAATCATAATGATCATCCCTAGCCAGCAATAGATGACTTGGGGATGAAACATCCATCTCTGTAGAAGGCATTTCAGTGTGATGAGGACAGTAGCTGAGAGACCAATTGAACTTTTGAAACAGTGATGAGCATGCATCTGGTCCTTATATTCCATGTTCTTATATTATTACAACCTCCCCCCAAATTAAAGCATGGGACACATATTTTATGTCATTTTATTTCAAAGAATAGATTGGGACTTAGGCCAAAAGAATTTCTTTTGAGTCCTGTGAGAAAATGAGCAGAGGAGACAGAGTGAAAAGCACCCTTTTATATCTCACTCAAATAGCACATTCCAGTAACATCCTAAAGATTCAGGAGGTTCTTTTTTGCCTATAAATTGTATTGAACTTCTATTTTGGTCAATAGTTTGACATCTCCAAAGTGTAGATCAGGAAGATAAGTACTTTGACAGAAAGTAGAAATTGCCTACCTGGTAAAAGTGGGGCACAATTTAGGTTTGAGAAGTTTGGCTTTGAATTTTGTTCTGCCACTTACTGGCTGTGTATTCCTAGCCCATTCACTTAGCTGGAGTGACATTGTAAAATGGGGATAAAATAGGGATAATGGCTTCATGAGGCTTAAATAAAGTATTTAAAAATATTTTAAAATTGAAGATAAAATTTTATACCCTAAGATTTAAGATATGGCATAGTTAAGTGACATTAGTCAGCATGAGTCTTGGCAGATGGTTATGGTTATAACATTATGAAGAAATAAATGTGATCTTAAGAAGTCAAACTCAGTAAACTCGTTTTCCGACTTCAGCCAACCTGAGATTGTATTGCTCTTATTTGTCTAAATGATGACTTGTTATTGATATTTTAACAGAGCTTTGAACTACTAAAGTGTCTTTAAAAAGTCCTCAGAGGTACCTAGTCCATGACTAGTTGTCAGTAGATTGTGATCCTTAAGCTGTCTCTGCTATGGTTGCAACAAAAGACCTGCAGAAGACCCCTCCACCCACAGACCCCATGGAAATGGTTGCTCCTTCAAAGCAGCCTCAGTGTTTACACTCATGTCCCCTAAAAGTGCTTTTCTTAAAACTTCTTCCAGACGGAAGTTGGTTCAATTAAGAGGTGGAAATGGTAAATTAGCGAGTGTTCAGTTCTTGTCTACAGTGTAGCTAGCATAGTTGTGTAAGAATGAAAACCTGAAAGTTTCCTTGTTCACCTGGATGAATTTCATGGAGTCATGGGAGGGAAAAGGTAGAAGATAGTTGTGTCTTTGGATGGAGAAAATATCTGGTTAAATGGAAAATATGTGGACTGTGTAATAAAGAAATAATTATTGGCATATCAAAGAATACATTAAGAATTGCTGAATTTGCAGGGCAGAATTTAAAGTCTACACCCTGGAGGACAGTGAATATCCCTTAACTTGGCCATCATTTTTATAGCATTTCCTCTACTTCTTGGTGATTTACTAGGGCAATCCCCTAGTTCCTATATTTTTTGCTAACTCAAACTACACATCTCACACGTTCCAACTTGCACCTCAACAAGCTGTTGTAAGCCTTCACCTTCTGGTCACAACATTCCTATGAATAACTCCCCAGAGTGTTCTTAAAAGAGTGCTTGTGTGTAATGGATGGCATGTGATTTTCATTAAATAATCTAAGGAGACTGTGGATCAGTTTGTACATAAACTTTCATTAATCCTTTCACTGCATGATTGTAGTGGCACTTGAGAAAAGTGAAGACTTTCCCCCTCCTGTTTTAGAAAATAAGAAAAGATAAAGTTTAGGATCCCAGGATGAGGAAGAGAGAATGACTGAGAATTTCATTTCTGGCTTATGCACGGCACGACACGTGTCATGAAGACTTATCTGGAATCTAATAGCTTCTGTGGCTTTAGACCCTAATTAAAGCAAATTATTCAGCTCTGTAAAGAGTGGCTTCTCAAGTTTTTACAAGTCTGTTTTCATTTCCCATGGGCACAGTATTTCTTTTTCCTTCTCTCAATGAAGCATATCTCTGTAGTATTGATTTGTCAGTTAGGCAGGGTCCTAGTAGGAAATAGATAACTATGCCTCAGACAGAGTCTTTTGGTGAAAGTTTACTGAAGGGACCATTTACAAAGATGTTGACAGAATACAGGGAAGCAACACTGGATGAGAGTTCTCAGGAGAGAGTAACAGGGCAGCACATTTACTACCCCTGAAGGCGTAGTTAACCAGCTGAGAGAGAGAAAGAGAGATTGCTTTATGTAAAGAGGAGAGCTGGTGCAGAAGAGAGAGAGAGGAACTGGGTAATATATGCCCTGAATTCATCCTCCTCTCTCTCTCTTTCTCTCTCTCCCTCTCATTCTTTCGGGTGCTGCTCATCAGAACCAACCAAAAGCCAGTGACAAGTAGGTCATCAGCCTGCTTGGGCAGAGCAGAATGAAGAAATGCAGAGTGGAGGTAAAAGGGCAAATGGAAGACTTTCAGCACCTTGGTGAGTATATGTGGATCTCCGCAGGCACTGACAACTGGGTTAGGAGCGCTGGCAATATGGTGATTACTGGACTCTTAATTTTGACCTCATGCACCAGAACTTCAAAAGTTGATAATTTGCCTTGGGTAAGCTATTCTTTGGAGTCAAAAAGGAAGGAGTTTGAACCAGAGCCTAGTATTCATTGTGCAGTGAATGTTTTATGGTAGCATGCTGTTTATTCTTCGTGGCTCCCCACCTCCCCAGGCTCATTCTCCCTGGGCTCTGCCCTGATGCATGTCCTGGAGACTGACCTCTGATTGCATCTCAGGACTCCCTGACCTCCAGCATCTGGTTGAGATTTGGTAATGGAAGCTCTGGCCATAGACATGAGTATTGTTTGTTTGTTTACTTGTTTGTTTCTTTTGTACAAAGTAGTAAGCCCGAAAGGCTAGGGATTGTGTTTCTCCACCTTTGTTTCTTTCACAAAGCCCAGCGGAATAAGGCTCTGCATATTACAATGAATAAGTACTAAATAATTGATTGACTAGAGGTTCGTAAATATGTCCGAGCTTGCATCCCAAAGCAAATTCGAAAGTCAGTTATGAATGGTGCTGTAGGGAGGGATTTGTTTTCAGTGTTTTCTGTTTATTCAACAAATGCTAGTTGATACCCCCACATACTCAGTGGCATTCCTTGTACTAGGAACTGAACATGTAGTGGGGAACGGTGTGAACAGGATTTGCCCCGAGCTTGCCTCTCAGTGCCTTACACTTAGAGAATGACATGGTGATGAGAACTTGGGCTTTGGAGCCCACCAGAGGGGGGCCCTGGTTCAGTCCCTGGTTTTTTTGCTTGGTGCTGGCAAACTTATACAACTTTCTAAAACTTAGTTTTCTCATCTGTAAAAATGGAGACATTATTATTTTAGATGTTTTTTGGTGAGGATTAAATAAATCACCTGTGACAGTGCTGGGTACATAACAAGAGGTCAATACATTCCTACAGTGATTCCTATAGTGAACTGCGTGGGGGTCGGGGGGATCATGAGAAGGCACAGAGGGCACTGGGGAAACTGATCCAGTAGCACTGGCCTTAGTGATTACTGTGTTTACCCATACGTGCCAGCCCTGTCTGATCGGGCACTACCCATGTGGTAGCGGTGACACAGGAAGTGTTCGGTAGCTCTACTCTCTTGACTTCCACTTACTTCCCAGCCAGCATTGGCTTCTTTCCCCATTAGAGTCATGAGCGACCTATTAATTGGCAAGCCAATGACATAAACTGCTTGACTATTTTAGTCTACTTCTTCATGTTCTTTTCTTTTAGGTTTCCTGGATAGTTTTTTATATCCATATCCATAAATCTTTCTATTTAATTTGTTCTACCTCCTCCCTTGCCCTCTCACGGTAAGTCTGCATTCCCTAGAAGTCCATCCTGGGTTCTGTATTGTTCCCAATCTCTGCTATTTCCCTCAGGTAGAGCATTTAAATCAATGGTTATAACTCCTTTTGATATGACACACAGATCCACATTATATATCCAAACCTAAATTATCTCCTGAGCCCCACGCTCACATATCCAATTATCTCTGCCTACTGTTTCTTTGCTGGCTTGTTTTTGTTTGTTTTACTGGAATGTAGCATGCTCTGTAAATATTTGGCATAAAGAAATGAACTCCTTGTATTTTCACTCTCCTTCACACACATGGAGGCACTTTTGAGTCTTTGCTCTCACAGTCTGTGGTAAGTTGCAACCAGAGGAACCCTATTTTGCAGTACTTTTCAAATACGTCCCTCTCATTGCTGTTGTCTAATTTTTGAAATTTTGCACAAGCTTCTTTCTTGTTCCCCCCAACACTCACCATACAGTCAGTAGAAAAATCTTCAGATAAACAAATATGATCCTGGAATTTTTCAACTTCAAAACCATTGTTAACTGTTAACTTAGATTTTCCTTAAAATTACATTAAACCTCCTTGCACGAGGACATGAGGACCTTGGCATGTTGTTGCCTGTCACTATGAGTACGTTTAATCATCTAAAAAAAATGCCCAAATGCTCCCCAGTAGACAGATCTATTGGAAATTTTTGATGAAACTTTCTAGGCTATTCTAGAAATTACTGTTTTATGTTTTTTTATTCTCCCACACATTTCTTTATAACACCGCTTTGAGATTTCCCACAGTGTAATGTGCTGGTATTCATTTTTGAATAGCCTGTTTGTCAGAGTCTGTTACAGCGCCTGGTACTTCAAAGAAGCTCAGGATGCAAGTGGATAATGGGTGGAAAAATAGAGAAATGCATGTTCTGGTTGTAATTTGCTGCACCTATGCCAGTTTTACGGACTGGTGGGCTTGGTCTGTGATACTCCATAGCTTTGGTTTCCACTGACAGAAAATGCAGGAAACAAGGATTTATGAGAAAACAACACTCTCCTTTGCAGGGGCAAGAGACGGCATTTATCAGGGAGGCAGTATGGTATAGTAAATTTTCGTGTCAGGTGAGAAATGTGCCCAATCGGGCAGTCAACAACCATTTAGTAAATAACCCTAGAATTTAGGGTCATTACCCACTGAGATCCTCAATCCCCTTTCACCAGTGAACTGTTTCTCATTTTCATATTTCTAATTTGGTTAAAATGTTAAAAATTACTAATTGAGTAATTGCTTTATAATGCCTTCTCTTTATAATAACAAATTGAGGCAGTTGATCTGAACTATAAATTGTCATCTCTCTCTCTCTCTCTCTCTCTGGCTTGTTCCAAAGATAATGTGCTTCTTAAAAAGAAAGGCATTCCCACATACACAGGAGCATTCTAGGCCAACGAAGTTTTTGTGGATGGTTGACAAATGATTGTAAATAAAGACAGTTCCTTCCACTATAACCTTGACCCATGAAGGCCAAGAAATGTATTGTTCATTTAAACGAAATTCATTTCACTGTCATATTAGTTATGCTTGAATGTTTTATATCCAGCAGAGATTTTCAGGGACATGCTGTTCCTGGAACAGGGAGCGTGGTAATGCAGATAGATCTTAGAACTGTAGAACAGACGTAAACCAGCATAGAAAATTCAGTGCAGTGAGGGGAAGGAGGGGGGATAGGAGGCAGGAGAGAAAAGAAAGAGAAGGAAAGAAGAGAGAGAGGAGAAAGAGGGATGAAGGATGAGAAGGAGAGAAAGATTTTCATACTGATTTTTTTTCAGAGTAGTTTTGGGATGTCAACTTTTATGGAAGATTGCATTACTTTTTCTTTTTGCCAAATATCCATTCCCTGTCCAATAAGAATATCATACATTCATATCCTGTCAAGTACTGTGAAAGGCCTGGGATTTTACTCTGCTTACAAACTGTTAACTCTGTTTAATTTCATGAATGTTGGCAGAAGACATAAGATTCCTGGGTCAGAGACAGAAGACTGTATCAGTCACAGCGCATCAGGCTGTGTGAGCTTTATGTTTACATCAATCTTGCTTCCCAGCCCCTCCAAGGTCAACAGAGGCAACAAGGAGGTTGGTCTTGGTCTTAGGTTGATGGTGCACTTACAGTGGGCTCATATCCTATATAAGGAACCCTGAGGAAACTGAGCTACAATTTTATTAGGGATTGCTAGCAAATCTGCCCAATTTTTGCCTTGGAGGGAGACACCTCTACTACCCTGGATAGCAAACAAACCGGCCTACTACCCTAGAGGGGTATCTTGGGTATATATTTATCTTCTCTATCTTCCAAGGCTGTTTACTATACAAACATCCTTGAAAAGCTTGTCCTTACCTATACAAAGATTTTCACAATTGTTTTTTTCCCAAAGCTTAAAGCTTCAAAATTGTAAAACTTTGCTCAGGCAATAAAGTTTTAATGCACACTAATTGAAGAGAAGAGTAATGTATATCATGTGATGCCTGTCAGTTTACAAAATACTTTTCTATGCGTTATTGTGCTCAATCATGTATAAGGTCAATGATAATGAAGCTAAATTCATTCCAGGTTTGTAGGTAATGATCCATGTTAGGAGGAAGGGGGCCTACAATTATTACAACAATCATGTGTATTAAAGAGTTACGGCTGGCAATAGAGGTTGGGGGAGTTGTAATAAAGCGTGTATGTGTGTGCATGTGTGTGCGTGTGTATTTCTAACCAGGCCATTGTAAAACAAATGTTATAAATTATCCACATACACACACAGTTCACTTTCTAGCACTGTCCTTAATTAGCATTATTAAAACTGCATCGCTAGAGGGTGAGGATGTGGGCATACTTAGAAATTAAAAATAGAGGTGCTGGATTTTAAAAAAACATAATGGTAAAACATCAGAAATAGAACAAAGGTTTAAAAAATACTGAAATCTTGTCTCCACAGATGAAATTCCAGAACGAACTTCTGCAAACTGGAGGCATTTCATAGAGATGGTACTAAGCAGCTCATTGGTATCCTTCAGATTTCCCTTTCTTTGCAATAGAATCATAATCGTGAGTCAAAAATGCAAAGATCATTAGCGTTGGAAGAACCCTAAAGAACCCTGCAGCCCAGTGAGTCCCAAACATTAGTGTGTGTGGTGGGAATCGATTGACCATCATTGCGATCGGTAAACCACAGACACTCAGGACCTCACTAATTGAGGATCGATTTGTTGGGTCTCATAATTCTGATACCAACCAGTTCTCAGAACCACTGTTCTAACATGATTTTATAGACAAAGAAAACCTTCACTTATAAGATCTTCAGGGATTATTTCTTTCTATCCATTTCCATTGCTATTACCCTAGTCTCAGCTTTTGTTACCTTAGTATCTAAAACAATGCCTGGCAATATGTGCTGTGGGATAAATATTTGTTAAATTAATGAGTGTTTATCTCTTGCTCTGACATCATTTTCTATGCCGATAATGATTACGCCTCCAACCAATCTATCATTTGCTGTTGATTAATATTGCTTAAAGAAATTTTTAAGATATTAAGTAAGGAAGGTATTATTTATCTATTTGACAGATGAGAAAACTGAGGCAAGGAGAGATGAGTGACTTTCATTTTTTTATACAGTAAAAGAGCTATTATTTTAATTAAGAAATAACATGTTTATGAAGATATAATTCCTGAATGCTTTGAATAATTTAGATATATCATGATTATTATGCATCAAGAAGTATGCTATAACAGAGAGAGAATGAAAAAGAGAGGGAATGGAAGGTAATATTTGTAATGGTTAAGTAGACAGAAATTAGAGCTAGTCTGCTGGGTTCAAGTTCCACATCTACTATGTGTGACCTTTAGCTGTATGACATCAGTGTGTTTTTTAAATCTTTCTAAACCACATTTTTCTTATCCATAAAGTGATGATGGTAATATTTTATTTCAGGGTTATTATCAGGATTCAATGAAAATTAAGTGTAAAAGCTCAATAGGTCATCTGGAAAATAATAAATAGTCAATAAATTTTACTTATTAATCTCATCATCATCATCACCATCATCATTGTTATCATTAATATGGGAATATTTTAGGATGTCAGTTTTTGCCAAATTCAGGGTCAAAGAATGATGCTGTGTTTATTAATAGGACTGTGAGCTCTTATAAGGGATTATAATTTTAACTAAAAATTAGGAAAAGAGGTATTACCCAGGCATATATAGAAAAGAAGAAGCGGGGAACTTGGGTGTCAGTTGGTTGAGCGTCTATCTTTGGCTCTGGTCATGATCTCACGGTTTGTGGGTTTAAACCTTGGGTCGGGCTCTGTGCTGACAGCTAGCTCAGAGCCTGGAGCCTGCTTTGGATTCTCTCTCTTTGTCCCCTCACCCCTCACACTCTGTGTGTGTGTCTCTCTCTCAAAAATAAATAAACATTAAAAAAATAAAATAAAAGAGTAGGGGAGCAAGTTCAAGTTACCTAAAAATATTTGAACAAATGGCTTCCTTTCTGCAGAGGTGAGTTCAAATATGCCTAGACTTGATTCTCTTGCCCAGGACTGTCTTATCTGTATGAGGGAATCCCTGACAACGGCTGTTCTTAAGTCCATATATTTAAATATTTGTCCTTTTTAAAAAGTATATGAAAGTATATAAATGTGGTAATTTGTATACACAGATTCTGAGATTCTTAGAGTTAGAAATCAGGATACATCTTCTTTTTAATACTGAATATGATTACATGCAACACAGTACAGAATTTCAGAATATGTTATGTTCATAAGCTTTTATTAGGTTAGCCTTTGTAGCAACTTTGATTTTTTTTGTTATTGTTGTTTATTGCTGATTTTTCTTTGTTTCTTCTTTTGTTTTTTGCCCTTCCTGACATTTCATTTGGCACAAATACACAAATGAAGAGGCATCAGTAAAATTGTAAAATGGTTTACTGAGGTTGTAAATGGGCGTTGCTGCTGTCTATAAAACTTCATTGGCATTGGAAGGATCTCGTCATTTATCTAGTGCCTTGCACGGCTGCACAGATAAGGTCTCCGCAGCTGCGTGGTCAGACGTAATCAGAAAGATTCAAGGCTCAAGAGCAGAAACATCCCTCTCTTGTTGCTTGACAGTACGTCTCGGCTACGCTCCAAAGACTCTTGAAGGGAACACCAAAGCATGTGTTTTGTGCCAATCGTATACATAGTAACTTAAATTTGGAAAGCAGTTTCCTTCAGAAGTATGTACTATTCTACCTACATGTAATGATAACAACAGTAAATCTTTGTAAGTAGGACTTACTGTGTTCTGGGGACTATGGTAGGTTATTTCCAGGAATTCCTTCATTTAGTTTTTATTGAAATATATGAGATGGATAGTGATAATATCCCTATTTGACAGGGAGGTTAAGCAATGTGCCCAGGATCAACCGCCTAATAAAAGACAGAGTCAGGTTTTTAACTAGACCATTTGTCCTCAAAACCCTAGTTTTAAACATTAACTCTAAGAACGCCTGGATGGCTCAGTCGGTTGAGCGTCCGGCTTCGGCTTGGGTCATGATCTCACGGTTCGTGGGTTGGAGCCTGCATTGGGCTCTGTGCTGACAGCTAGCTCAGAGCCTGGAGCCTGCTTCAGATTCTGTGTCTCTCCCTCTCTCTCTGACAGTTCCCTGCTCATGCTGTCTCTCTCTGTCTCTCAAAAATAAATAAAAAATATTTAAAAAAGTAAATATTAACTCTACACAGTATTTTCATTCAAATTAACCATGTGCAATTGATAAGCTATTTGATATTTGATAAGATATTGACAAGTTTTTGATATTACTTCCTTATTTCACTTAGAAGGAAAACTATCAATTGGTCAGTTTCTTATAACATTGTGTTTGTTAAGATAGGTTAAGCTATTTTGGGACAACAAATAAATCTCCATTATCTCCATCAGTATCAGACCACAGGTCCCTCTTATTACTTTAATTCATTTTCTTCAAGCCTACTCATCGTACAGAAGAAAATCATAGAAGAATGTGAAATTTCTGGGGGTACTATTTAATTAAATTTTGAAACCAATAGACTTCTTGAATTATGCTGGACCATAAATGGATTGGCAGTTTGTAGATATAAATCATAGAATGCCAAGGATTCTCAATAATATCTTCCATATTAAACCATCTGTGTATATTTTAGATAAGAAGATGAGAAGTCATCTAATTAACTAAAGACTTGGTTAGGGAAGAAGTGGCTTGGTTTTAATTACTAGTTTTTATTTAATTAGAAGCGTGCACGCATGTGTGTGTGTGTGTGTGTGTGTGTGTGTGTGTGTGTTATGTGGGTGTCTTCATCTCACTAGTGGTTAATTAAAGCTGGTGAATGTACTCTATTTTCATTTATCCAAAATAATTTTCTCTTTTTAAAGGCATTTGTGGTTATTGGAGCATGGGGGGTTGGAAGATAAGCTGTTGGTGAAGAAATCTTTTCTTCCTAACCATCCTTCCTCCCCATCTGTCCTACAAACCAGGTAGACCGTACCATTCCTTTTTTTTTCCTGTCTCCTGTGTACACTGTTTATTCTTCTATCAGAGCACCACATAGCTTCTGCTGGAATGGTGGCTATATTAGGGCAGCAAGAAGAGCTGTGTATTTCAGTACAGCATAGGTAGCCATGTATTAAAGTATGGATGACAGTGTTATAGCAAATACTACGAGTCCAGGAATAGACAAGCGACATGCACTCAGGGAAATCAGAAAAGACCATTTATTTCTCAGTAGTGCCAGCCTGGCAGAGTCACCTCCAGCACCTGAGCCCTGGTGCTGGCTTTCTTTTATGGGTGGGATTGCAAGGGCTTAAGGGGAAATAAAAGGGTGAGGTGGGGCAGTTAAGGGTTTTGCTATGGGGGGAGTCGACGGAAGCAAGAGGTGTGCAAGATCACAAAAGACAAGTCATGCAAGAAGAGAATCTGGTCTGGGACATCTGGGTGGCCCCCTTTTTTTCTGCCCTTGCCAGATTTCCTTTTCAACAGTGCTAGATTCATAGATTTTGGAGTCACTGTTTCTTCTGTGATGGGTGAAGTCATGTGTGGGTGAACCCAGGCAAGAGTGGTGCCTTATGGCATAAAACATGTTCAAGATGAAGACTTGGTCTAGGTTTCTACTGAAAAGGAATCACTTGAAATGAAGAAGTAAAGCTATATAAAAATGACAGTTTGAAGGAAGATAATTTATGAATGTTAGCACAGAACAGCAAAAGAACAGATCAGCTGTTTAAATTAAAAAACAATCTATATGGAGGAAAAACAATCTTAGGAAATTAGTAAGATTGTTTTCTCTTCTACAGTAATACTGAACTACTGAGACAGATTTAATGAAATCTACTTTCTTTGGGAATCTGTCTTCCTTTAAAAAAAAAAGTAACAATTTAAAGAGCCTTTTCCTTGCTTGAAATTTATCTTTGTTGATTTTCATTATAACTTTTTCTTCTCCTATGTTGTGCCAGAAATGCAGACACTTAAATGTATCGCCTCTGCCTAGGAGACCTAATTTTTCAATTTACATAAAAAAATAACCTGCCAAAACTAATTACTTCTCTTCAAAATCTAAATACATTATTTCTCCTCTTTTTCCAGTCTGTCTTGTTTTAATTATTTTCACATCAGTTGTCATTTTAGAAGCTGGTTTAGACTAAAAAGGGATAATCGGATATGTCTCACTGTTTTAATTTGGCTAATTAAGATTGCTGCTTTTCTCTGGGTGTCTGGAGTCTTACATTTACAGCCTGTTCATATTTTGCGATGTTAGGGGGAAGTGCAATCAAGAAAAAAATAGTCATATATGTTTATTTATACTTATATGTACATAGTAAGTGACCATTATTTCTTTGTTCCTCGTGTCCCCAACCTTGTTTTCCAATGCCCTAAGGATTTCACAAGCAAGTTGAGCAAAGCAGGTCAATATCTTCATCTTTACAGTTCATTATTCTAGAAAAAATAATGCCTCACATATTGCACCTGGGATTTCTACATCCTTCTAGTAGTTTGAATTAAAAAAAAAAAAAGGTGAACACAGCACATGACTACTTCTAGAAAGCAGATGGTTAGCTGACTAACCACACAATTCTTGGGATGTAATTGCCTGGTTGTGAGAAAAATTATACAGCCGCACCTGGAAAGTGGATAGGAAGAAAGAACAGGTGGGAAAATAGGGTCTTTTTGCATCAGTAATCTAGTTATTGCATCTGAAGTGCTTAAATCTGTGTTCTTCAGAGTAGTGCCAACTTGGATGTATGCAGTACATTATCCTCCAAATTGATCCCAGATTTTTTTTTCATACTTTGTCTCATTCATCTTTACTGCGTGATTGTGTAAAAGGAATTGACCATCTCAGAATTCTTATAGTCAATGGGGCAACTAAAATAGATTGAATTTGGGGCATCTGGGTGGCTCAGTCGATTGGACGTCGACTTCAGCTCAGGTCATGATCTCCCGGTTTGTGGGTTCCAGCCCCGCTTCGGGCTCTGTGCTGGGGGCTAGCTCAGAGCCTGGAGCCTGTCTTCAGATTCCGTGACTCCTTCTCTCTCTGACCCTCCCTGCTCATGCTGTCTCTCTCTCTTAAAAATAAATAAAAACATTAAAAAATTTTTAAATAGATTGAATTCATTACTGACCCCAGATCATGCAGTTGATTAGACCCCGTGTCTTATCTGTAAAACTCAGCCACTCATTGAATTTTTGGATTATTCAAAGAGGCAGATGTTCTGCTTTCAGTGGTGGTTATAGATACATACATATGCATACATAAATACATATATAAAGAACTTAATATATATTTAACATAAACAAATATTCATTTATTTACTTATTTTTAAGTGCAGTGGAGATTCAACTGAATGGAGAGGACACATTACTTTTGAACAAAAGGTTTAGGAAGAGAAAGTTAAATTGAGCCTGATTTCCAAGTAAGGTCTACTGTGTAGGTGAGATCTTCTTCATTATAAGAGTCGTTGTTACAGAAGTCCACTATAACGACCAATTTACATGTTCACCTGACATTAAGTTTATGACACATAGTATTTTAATTTTTTTTTGGTCTTAGATGCTTTATTTATTGATTTTATATGTATGAAACATCTTTGCATTTTTATAGGTACATGATAGGACTTTCTTTGCATTAGGTAATTTTGGAATCTGGTCAGCAATGTTGGTGTTTAGGAACAAATTAAAACAACTCTTCGGGAGCACATCAAACAAGAGATAATAATAATAATAATGATGATGATGATAATAGCAATACTGTTTATTGAGCGACTACCACACAGTAGGCCTTGTCCTTAGAACTTCATCGATAATTTCTCACTTAAATCTCAGATAATTCTAAAAAGCACTATCACGACTATTATCATAGATTTATACAAGAACTGCCTGAAGCTCAGTGGAATTACATGACTTGATGAGAGTCACACAGGATTCTTGGAGGCAGAATCTGAACTCATACTGTCTGGAGACAGAAACATGTTTCCCTTCCATGTACTAGAGTGACCAAGGTCCCAAGATGGAAACTGTGTTCATCACATTCAACCTGGACTTGGCTGGAAGTAAGAACAGAATGGACTACTCTTGTTCGAAGAAATATAGAAGTGGAAAAGCTAAAACAGTGGAATTCCTATATCTAGCATTTCCTTATAAATATAATCAGGAGAGAATGTTCTTTGGTCACTTTTTGGTCCTTTTTAAAAAATTCTTCCAGGTCAGAAAATATAAAGATAGAAGAAAAAAAAGAGGACAGAATTAAGTAATTCATTTTCATTTTTTTAACATTTTAACCTTTTACATTTTAACTTCTTCAATGGACAGCATCTTGAATTATTGACACTGAGACCACACTGTAAATTGTATATAAAAATTTTAAAGGACTTTTCAGACATTTTCATATATATAAACCAAATGTAATAAGTTTTGGGTAAATGTACTCTTCCTCAAGTTTTCCTAGTCTGAATCCTAGTGTAAAGGTTTTTTTTTTTTTTTCAAAAAAGGTAAAACTTCAGTTTCAGACACACGGAAAATAAGAAGTTAAAATTTTTATTTAATTTTTTATTAATGAAAGAAACAGACAAATGTTTAAAACCATCACAGATGCATTTAGGTGAAGTAAGTCAACTTTGATATAAGTTTACAAATGGAAGGTAACTGGCTTTTCCAGGAGGGGGAAAAAGGAAAGTGAACTGAATTTCGCCAAACAGAATTGATTTGCATTTCTACAGACAAGAATTATTCTACCCTTGCTCTCTGTTATCTACAATTTATAGAGTTGTAAAACAGCTCAGAGACAGTGAAAACTACAATCTGATAACCTGGAAAGGTATGCTCTAACCAATTCGTTGTTTTACATCCACTGGATGAACCCAAGAGGAGCACTTTGAGCTGTCCACATGCAAATGGCGGAGAAGAGATTACTGGTACAGAAAATCATCCAGCAGAGACTCCTGCCAAAGCAATTTTTGTTGTATTTACTGTATTATAAACACAGCTTTAAATGCATGACAAGATTTATCAGTTGCGTTATCATTTGAGTGTGAACATAAGCATACAGAAGGAAAAATGTAAGGATTTAGAGATTTTTAAGGAGTATTTCCACTGGGGATGGGAAGGCAGATACAAAGAGATTGGTGGAGAAGAGAGACTTCTCAAGATAGAGAATTTAGGATGAGCATGACAACTGTAAGAGAAAGAAAAATGTCAAAAGGCCATTTGGATGATAGATATTCTCAAGACGTAAGTGAAACCTTACCTAATTGCATCCACAGGCTTTTGAGGACATTCATTCAAGTACAAAGGACATTGGTCACGATTAGGAGTCCATCTTTATCATATTTTTGGTACACTGTTACTAGTTGGAGGACCATCAGGTAGAAAGGTCGTTAGAGAATGTCTGGCAAATAGGAGAGACAAGGGGAGTAATTTACGAGGCAGAACGTAGAATCATGCTTTGCTGACGCCTTTCCTTTGAACTATGACATTAATCGATGATGTCTGAGCAATACCCACAACATGACACTAAATACAAAACAGTGATTCCTGTGTTGTCCTTTCTGAGTATGTCACGTGAGGCAGAAGAGTGGCAAAGTTTGAAACCTTTGTATTTGTCTACAAGCGTCATCAATGGAAAGTGGTGTGCAAAGGGTGTCAGGATGAGGGCAGCTCTGAGAATCCCACATGGATCAAGTTTGATTTTCTGGACCTATCACAGCACGCACAGGATTGGTTAGTGCTCCCTCATGGACACTATCAGTTTTCTAGAGAGTGAGAGAGAATTCTGGCCATATAGCTCCTCTTATTTATCTTTCTTTTAAGGATATGAATATAAAAGTAAGATATATATATACAAACAGTCCTTACGCGATCTATGGCTGAAAATAGGTATTTATTAGCAATTCTACTTACGCAGCTGCTAATAAATATATTGGTTAACTGGCTAAATGAACAGTTAGATCATCTGAAGCTCATGTTAAGAACCAATATACTTTTGCTATTCAATTTGAGACTCATAGGACCAAGTGATTTTTTCAGTGCCTTACATGGCAATTTGGCTTTGTTTATGAGATATTGCTTCCTGATGACACTGAAACAGTAGCAAAGGAATCTTTCTGTGTCAAGGGACCCACCAAGTCTCTTTTTTATGTAGGTTGGGCTGAGGAAAGATGACTTTTGACTACTTCATTCCACCTCACTCCTCCTTGAGAGTTATCCTCAGGGGTAGCCTCTGGAAATTGAAATCATCTGTATTAGTGCGCTTCCATAATATTCTCTTCTTCTCTGGGGACAGTGGCAAAAGGAGAAAAATCTGTCTACATGCACTCAAAGATGTAAATATTTTAGCAGTTCTTCAGTCTGCAAACAACACCTTAGTTAAGAAGTGGAAGCTCTTATACCATTTATTTCTCTCTATGGTTTTCAGTGAAAAACAGCATTACTTTTTAATTACTTCCATCTCCAAATTGCTTCTTACCTTCACTGTCTCCCACTTCAGAGTCTCCCTCGGCATATAAATGTCTCATCGATGCATCTCTTCCACTGCACCGTGTACTGCTCTTCTGGATCTGCCCTGCCCCAGTCCCAGGAAGGGGTGGACTCGGGAGGGGAATGTTAGAGTCCTGAATTCCAAACTTGGCCACGAAGGGATGCGGGAAGGTCAAGTTGGCTAAATTGGATGGTCTCCAATGTATGCTGTTCATAGTGTATCACCTCTCAGATTTTTGTATCAAATAAGCGTTTTCACCTTTCGCTAGCTCTGCAAGTCACCCTTGAGTCACATCTGAAACCAGTTTTGCTTTCTTGCGCTTTTTTAATGGATTTTATTGTACTTGTCATGTTTGAAAATGTATTATTATTGTTCAGAGCTTTTAGACTATGTAGAGAAAAGGTTTGCAAAATGAAGTTGTAGCTGTTTGGGAGGTATTCAATCTTTGGGATTTCATACTAGCTTTTAGGAATCTGGCTATCGACTAGGCTCCTAAGATAAACTATTCATGTAAACTCACTTATAAAACACAATTCTCACAACATAAGCATGGCTACCGAGGCTTGAGGATATTTCTTAACATTTCGTAAGATCTCTAGCAATGTCAAATATTCTTCAATGTTATTATCATTTTTGATTTGTGAAATAATGAGCTCTATAGATGATAATATCAGTCTTGGTAAGTAAGTGTTAGTCATCATAAGTAGTGCTATTGCAATTTCCTTCTTTTTCTTACTTAAAAGACATTTTATTTTATCTTTTTAATTTTTTTAATGTTTTATTTGTTTTTGAGAGAGAGAGAGAGAGACAGTGGGAGCAAGGGAGGGCCAGAGAGAGAGGGAGACACAGAATCCTAAGACAGACTCCAGGCTCTGAGCTGTCAGCACAGAGCCCGGCATGGGCTCGAACTCACAACCGTGAGATCATGACCAGAGGAGAAGCCCAATGCTCAATCGACTGAGCCAGTCAGGCGCCCCTTAAAAAACATTTTAAGCCCTTTGCATGCATTAACATTAGGTAAAATTGCACTTTTATAAATAGAAACCTTATTTGAGGAAATATTAAAGTAAAAAACATGGAGTATGGAACTATATATCTTGTGTTCTTCCTCATGTGAATACTCAGTAGTGAGGAAATACCACCTGGATGCAGGAAAAACAGGGAAACAATTCTTGACTTTGTAACTTTCGCTGATACAATTACTTGAACTTTAACAGAATGTACTATGAGACTTCACTTATGAAAATGTTTCTTTCTGTATAAAATGGAAAGACTTGTACAGTTTTCCATGTTCTTGAGGGTGTAAGAGGCAAACTGATTTTGTGTATTGGCTCAATACCCAGGACAGAGTAAGTACTCCATGAAAGACTAGGCAGTCAGAGCCCTGTGAAGATATGGATGTGAGGTGGCAGTGGCTGGGTGTGGGATGGCCTCGAGGCCTCTTGCAGCACAGTGTAAAGCTTTCCATGTTTTTAATCATAAATAAAATTTACCTTGCATTATTACAAAGAAGAAGTTTTCAGAAATGGTCTAGGATGGCATTTCTATGTATAGCTGCCATGATCTTCACATTATGAATACTCTCCTACTTCCTACCTAAATATTACATTCGAACCTGTCCCATTAAAAGGCCCAATAAGTGCATTCGTGCTCCCAAGTAGTAAACCCATTTGGGCCTGAAAGAGTAGCTAGTGGAACATTTGAAGATGCTAAACAACTTTCAGGTTTTGTGATGTAGACTCTGGGTCTGGAGTTCTCTCTTGTCCAGCAAGAGAGCAGATTGAAATGTGAGAGAAACTAATAATGTCTAGGAGGAGACAAGAACCCTGAGTAAGGGTCCTTGCTCTGTTTTTATTAGGATCAGAAGGCTTAGCAGTGTGATGTGAGTGCACGAAGAGACAATGAAACCTTGAACATTAACTCATGGGTGTGGCGGAAAGGGGGCTGTGAAGTTATGTGGCGTTAGGGGTTTGGGTCAATACGAAACAAACTCCTGGCATTGGGCAGAAGGTTGTTTATAGCAGATATAAGGGGACACCTCTGTTTATCTAAACTGGCCTAGGGGCCAAGAAAGACAGAGCAACCTACCCCAGAGTCAACAAGGCACCTTTCTTTCGCTAAATAGCTCTACTCCTGGCAATGGCCCTGCTGAGGTCTAAAGTCCTCTTTTCCTGGTTTTTGTCCCTCCTTCCAGAGAAAGCAGCTTTCTGCTATTGTACTAAATTGGAGGGCACTTCTGCCCTGAATACCTAGTATTGTCTACGAACCTTGGATGATTTTACCCTGAGATTTCCTATTCCTATACCTTTGCCCTATACTGGAGGTCTTTGCCCTGTTTGCCTAATCTTGTTTACCCAAACTTGGGTGTGTTCATCCTGTGGTTTTCTAATTCTTTATGACTTGTTAACCCACCAGTGCAGGTTTAGGGAATTCCTAAGCTTATTCCCAATGTTTTTTTTTTTTTAATTGTTATTTATTTTTGAGAGAGAGAGAGAGAGAGACAGTGTGAGCAGGGGAGGGTCAGAGAGAGAGGGAGACACAGAATCTGAAGCAGGCTCCAGGCTCTGAGCTAGCTGTCAGCACAGAGCCCGACACAGGGCTCAAACCCACACACCATGAGATCATGACCTGAGCCGAAGTCGGAAGCTTAACTGACTGAGCCACCCAGGTGCCCCTCCCAACGGTTTTGTAACTGGTCCGGAGGATAGGAGATGAACTGCAGAAGGGTGTATGAGACAAAGCTCAACATTTATTTACCTGGTTAAGAAAATTATTTTGAGTGGGGGTAAGCATTTGGTTATGAAAGTGGGTAGGGATGTGAAGAGAGAGATGTTTTCTCACCTTGGTGAGAGGCTATTGCCTCTTCAACAGCCCTTCCCCTTTGATCTTTGCTAATAGAATCTCAGTTCTGAATGATCGAAAGATGTGCCCAGAGGCAGGACCCATGCCAGGAATGGCCACCAAACCCTGCACCCACGGATGAAAGAATACTCCACAATTAACTAAGAAAGAAAGGAGAAGGCATGGAGGAGGGGGGTGGTCAACGGTCACAGACAAAGACGCCGTTCACCTCACTTGTATTTTCATTTATTAGTGTCAGGCCAATCATAAATCTCAGCTGGCTCGCGGTGTATAACACACACCACACACAACATTTCAGGCAGGGCACACAACATTTCAGGCAGGCAAAAACAAAAGGTGCATGACTTAAAGGTGAACAATCACAATAGACTAGGGGCTATGCGTCATAATGTTCTGCTAAACTTTGTACACACTGTATAGATACCGGAGTTCTGCAAGGACTGCAGAAACACCCGGGAGGCCTGGCCAGGGCATTCCACGGTCAGGGGGGTTATGCTGGCCTCAGGCATTCCAAGAGACCCACACCTCTCCAAAGTTTAATTCAGCCTATCAGAAATCTCCCTGTTACACTTCAGCTAGCCAAGCATTGTGTATAGTGTCATCACCCGCAGTAATAACCCCAACAGATCCAGAGAGTGCTTTCCCAGCAAATGCATCTAGTGAAGGATGTGTGACACTGGTGTGATCATTGAGACCTAACCCAGCATCTGCTGGAGAAGTGACAGGAAGCCTTTTGCTTTCTTGATAGAAGGGTTCGAGGCTAGCCCTGCTCCTTTCCCCTTTCCCTCCTGCCTTCTATAGAGGTGTGATTTTTAAAAATGTTTATTTATTGAGAGAGAGCGCACACACGCACACACACACACACACACACACACACACACACACACACCAGTAGGGAAGGGGCAGAGAGAGAGAGAATCCCAAGCAGGCTCTGCACTGTCAGCAAAGAGCATGAAGTGGGGTCTGATCTCAAGAATCCTGAATCATGACCTGAGCCTAAACCAAAAGTCAGATACTTAACCACTCAGGCCCCAGTGATGTGATTTTTGTAGCTGTTTTGCAGTCTTCTTTCCCAAGCTTGAGGCTGAAAGCCAGTCTGCAGAGGACAGAGGACAGAGAAATAGTCTTAGTCCTACATGGCCTCCCCAGGAGACCCCAGTAGCTGGCATGGGCATGAGGACAAGAAAACTCATTTCTATAAGCCTTTATTAGTTGGGTTTTCTGTTATGTGTGCATAAAAGTAATCTTAAATGATATAGATTCTATAATGTTTTCCTGATTTTTTAAAATCAAAATTAAAAAAAAAATAGCAGGCGCCTGGATGGCTCAGCCGGTTGAGTGTCTGACTGCAGGTGAGGTCAGGATCTCACAATTTGTGGGTTCGAGCCCCGCATTGGACTCTACACTGATAGTGTGGAGCCTGTTTGGGATCCTCTCTTTCTCCCTCTCCTTCTGACCTTCCCCCACTTGCACTCTCTCTATCTCAAAATAAATTTAAAAACTTTAAAAAACAGATTTAAAGTAAAAAAATAAGTATTTTACAATTAGATGAAAATTCACAAAGTATGTTTATGCCCAGGAACTCATTAGATTCTCACCATAAACCCTGGGTACAATCTATTCAAACAATTTTTTTTAATAGGGAATCTAAAATTAGTTCTATTTAGGAAATTTCTCAAGGTTCCAAAATTAGTAATGGCAAAGGTGGGCTAAAACCTGGATTTTTCTGATGCCAGGACCTGTGTTATTTCCCTAAAGCTCTACTGAGTGTCATAATGATTTCTTATCATTACTAGGATGGCACAGTAATATAGGGAAAACAATCTAGTGTCTAACTGGTCTGCTGATTTTTATTCATTCATTTATATTTTTACTTATATATGTGGGGAATGAAAAGCTACCCCCAGCCTTCTGAATGCCTTCACATGTAATATATTAAATAAAAATAGAAATATATTTTTGTTAGGTCATCAGTAACATTTTTAGGAATATTTCTGTCTTGTATATTTAAAAGTCATGGGTGCCTGGGTGGCTCAAGTCAGTTAAGTGTTCGACGGGAGTTCAAATCATGATCTCATGGTTCATGAGTTCGAGGCCCATATAGGGCTCTCTGCTGTCAGCACAGAGCAGCTTCAGATCCTCTCTGTCTCCCTCTCTCTCTCTCTCTCTATGCCTATCCCCTGGTTGTACTCTCTCTCTCAAAAATGAACATTAATTTTTTTTAAAGTCAAGGGAACATAAAATAAAAAGGCAGTGCAGCTAAGCAATCTAAAAAAAAAATGAGAAGAGTCTCATTGTTCTTTCATTCAAAGAATATACACTGAAGTAAGCCACACAGCCTCCATGACCAAATTAACCATTTAGACCATGAAAGATAGTAGAATAGACCTGTTGATCAAGAACAAGGTTCTGAGGAAAGACATCCCAGGAACCCTAAAGTCATTCAAACCTATTGAAGATTGGAAACAGCTTAAATCTGAAAGAGAATGTTAAATCAATTACAATACATTAAAAATTAATAAGATGTGTTTATGGCCATTTACTATGTGAAAGGCAGTGCACAAGGATATGGTAGAAATGGTCCTTATGGAGTTTATAGCTCATGAGTTTTGTGTTATTACGTGCATGGTCTCTGTTTTAGGGTTTTATGTTATTAGGTGCTTACATATTTAGGGTTGTATAATTTATTATCCTTTTTAACATTTTAGTTACTCTTTAAAATTTTTCTTAATGTTCATTTGTTTTTTGAGAGACAGAGAGAGACAGAGTGTGAGCAGGGGAGGGACAGAGAGAGAGAGAGTCACAGAATCAGAAGCAGCTCCAGGCTCGAGCTGTCAGCACAGAGCCCAACATGGGGCTTGAACTCAAGAGATCATGACCAGAGCCAAAGTCGGATACTTAACCACCTGAGCCACCCAGGCGTCCCATAAATGTTACTCTTTATCTTGTTATTCCCTATCTTGAGGTCCACTTTGTTTGATACTAATATAGCCACTTCTGCTTTCCTACACTGACTATTTGCATGGGATATCTTTTTCCATTGTTTTATTTTAAAATCATTTCGGGTTTTATATTTAAAGTGCATTTCATATAGAGATCATGCAATTGGGTCTTGATTTTTATCAATTATGATATTCCTGCTGTGTTATTCTACTTATATTTAATGTAATTATCGACATTTTGATTTAAATGTAGCATCTTGCTACTTATTATCAATTTCCTTTTATTTTCTGATTACCTATTGTTTCTTTCCAGACATTGTTGGAGTTATTGAATATTTTTTAATGTCCATATTTGTCTGTGGGGTCCTACACTTCTAATGATTGTTATAGCGCAGTGGTTTCAACCAGGCATGATTTTGCCCCCATTAGGGGACATCTGGTATTATCTGGAGACATTTTTCATTGTTAAAAAATCTAAAAGAGGGCCACTGGGTAGCTAAATCAGGTAAGTGTCTGAGTCTTGATTTCTGCTCAGGTCATGATCTCTGTTTGAGGGGTTGGGCCTCACATCGGGCTCAATGCTGGCAGTGTGGAGCCTGCTTAGGATTCTCTCTAGTCCACTCTCTTTACCCCTCTGCCACTTGCTCTCTCTCAAAATAAATAAACATTAAAAAAAATCTAGCAGATAGAGACCAAGGATGACACTAAGAATCTAGGAATGCATTGACAAGACCTCTGCAACAAAGAGTTATCCCATTCAAAATGACAATGTCTTTCAAGGCTGAGAAACTCTAACAATATGCATTATAAAATTTACTTAGAGTCAATATCTTACTACTTAAACTTCAAACTTCATCTCTGGCCCTTAATGTTTCCTATACAGTGTGTCTTTTTCTCTGACTGCCTTTAAATTTGCTCTGTATCATTAGTTTTCAGTTTGGAACTTGGTTTGGAGCTATATTATTCATATAAATGTACTTGTTTTCTAAAACTTGACATATAAAGACTTAGATAATTAGTCAAGGGCCTCTCTCTGTTATGGTTTTATCAGTTTTCACTTGTATTTTCCAACAGTTTACTTATACTTCTTTCTGTTTTATGTTGTGCATAAGGGTTTACACAGATACTTCTGTTTTTCACATTAAACTTTTTACAGTGGAATTCTTCTTGTTTGTCTCCCTTAAATGCTTTTATTTTTAATTTATCTTGATGTTAGTAATATTATAATTTCTATTGTTTTGGGTTTGTTTGCATTTAGGTTATATAATTTTACACATGCTTTTATTTCCAAAAATTTATCTGGTATTTTTCATGTTTGGTATTTTTCCTCCATTCTTGATGACTTTTTAGAGCTTTCTATCCAAATACAATTTGCACTATGTTTGGCTGGAAGTTTTAATATGTAATTAACACTATTTTTTATTTTTAATATCTTATATGTATGTATTTATTTCCGATTTGGCATTGAAAACTTGCTCTTCTGTGTCTTGAAATATGTATTTTTAAAGCTTATTTTTATTCATTTTTGAGAGAGAGTGTGTGAGCAGGGAAGGGGCAGAGCAAGAAGGAGAGAGAGAGAACCCCAAGCAGGCTCTGCACTGTCAGCACAGAGCCCAGTGTGGGGCTCAAACCCATGAACCATGAAATCATGACCTGAGCCAAAATCAAGAGTTGGATGCTTAACTGACTGAACCACTCAGGCATCCCTTGAATTTTGTAGTTTTAGAATCATGATACTGGAAGTGATCTGAGAATGATCATTTCATGTAGTAGTCATTTTATTAGGGATTATTTTTGAATTAGGTAAAATTGTTTGCCAAACTTGATAAATAGTTTTATTAATTTAATATTAACCTGATAAATATTTATTTACTTACAATAGATATTTATTAACTTAATAAATATTTCTTCTACCTTTCTACCTTTCCTTCTCTCTCTCCTCATTATTATTATTAATAAATGTATCCCAACATTTTTCTTCTTCAAAACACATCTCCTGTGAGACCTCCAGTGACTGTAATGTCCTCCTATGGCAGTGATTCTAATAGGGGGATGTTGCCACATCAAGAAAATTTTCAAAATCTGATGGTGAAGATTCTGATAGATGTCCTGTAGGAATGCAGTGTTGCCTCTGGTTGATAATCATTAATTTGCTTCAATTTTAACTTTTTCTTGAGAAATGAATTAGCTTTCTCCTGGCCACATAGATGGTTCAATGCTGGCATACAGTGTGAAAATCTGTGGCATTACTTTTCCTATAACTTGAAACCAGTATCATACCGCATCAATGGTTTTGGAGCCAGGAGGAAAAGAGGAATATTCAAGTCTAAGTTTCTTATTTTATAGATGAATGAACTGCAACACAGGTTGGTTAGTTTATTTTTTCCACCTGATTTACTAATTCATAATACAGACAAGATAAATATTAATCATTGGGTTTTTTTTCCCCTTCCTCAGATGTTTATCAAAAGGAATGTATTTGACAAGTAAGAAGTTGTTTATAGAAAGTCTTAGAACAGGGGCGCCTGGGTGGCTCACTTGGTTGAGTGTCCGGCTTCGGCTCAGGTCATGATCTGACGGCTAGTGGGTTCGAGCCCTGTGTCAGACTCTGTGCTGACAGCTAGCTCAGAGCCCGGAGCCTGCTTCAGATTCTGTATCTCCCTCTCTCTGACCCTCCCCCACTTGCGCTGTCTCCCTCTGTCTCTCAAAAATAAATAAAAAAATAAAAATTAAAAAAATTAAAGAAAGTCTTAGGACAATTTTCTAGAAAAATATCCATTGCCAAAAATCAGATCAAGAAGTTTAATCCCGAGAAGACCCAATTACCGCACTCTCTCAAAAATTTGAAATGGTAGAGGAGCTACTTCTATTTTATGCAAACTCTTCCAGAGCATAAGGGAAATGGAAAGTTCCCTGTGCACTTTTATAGTGGTCGTATAATCCTGTGTCTCAATTTGAATTCTTTAGCAAGAAGAGCCTAAGCCAACCTATGAGCTGGTTCTTTATTGAGGGATATAATATTAGAGACGCAAGGGTAGAGGAAAAAAAAGAAGGGAAGCAGGAAAGAGAGAAAGCAAATTCTGAGAGTATACTACTAAGCCTGCCACACTTAAGAAAAAACAAACAAACCAAAGAGCAATTACTGGTGACTGTTTGATTGCACTGAATGTCTCTAGACTGGCCAGATGAAACGTCTATATATGGAAGAAGTCCTTCATTGGGAGCTGATACATAGTCCCAGTCTTTCCAAGCTCCTGTCTCTCATTAGGTAAAATCCTCTCCATGGGCTTTTTAGTACTCCATTTTTGTGGCTTCATCTGGCAGCTACTGGGGTACACTGAGCTTCTGTGCACGTGGCCAGGGCAGATCTGAGTGCTTGAGGTGTTGCCGTTTCCCCTCAGGTAGTAGTTTTGAACACAGGTCAAAAAGCAATCCTTGCTTCTGGAGAAGAGGAAGCAACAGCCATGGAAGCCAGGGATTTATGCCTTTGGGTCATTTTGAACCTTTGTGAGTCTTATGGTCATAAAGCTGCAACATAGGAAGTGTTATTTTTACCAATCAACACTGAAACAACAAGTATTTTATGATATATAAGAAAAATGACTCAAAGAGCAGAGTAAAATTATATCATGATCAGGTAGTACGATGGTGTAAAAAAATGTCTGCATATTCTTTGATCTTTCTCCCTTTAGGGGTTGGGCTTTATTTCCCTTTCCTTGAATCAAAAGGTAAAGGGGTGAGAGGAGCCTGTGACTGTTTTGACCAATACAGTAGGGTGACAGTGAAGCTGAGTAACTTTCAGGGATAAGTCATAAAAAGGCAAGCAGCTCTTCCAATTTCTCTTGTAATATTTGCTCTGGTGGAAGCCAGTTGTCATGTAGGAGATTCCAGCAACTCTGAGACTGTCATGGAGAGACCACATGTAGGGACACCCGTCAGTAGTCCTAAGTAAGTTCAGCCCTGCTGTCATTCCTCTAGACATTGGATGTGGAGTGAAACTTTTTGGAACCTCCTGACCAGCGCCCCCTGCCGGTTGAGGACCACTTAGCAAATGCCACAAATGAGCCAAGGAGTCGCGCATCCCGTCCTGCCCAGACCACAGAATTCATGAGTACAATGAAATGCTTGTTGTTTTTTGCCACTGTATTTGTTGTTCAGCAATAATAACTGGAATAGGTAGGTTTATCTCCGGAGAGAAGGACGCGTCTGATGGTAACAGATGAAATGAGAAAACTCATAATTAATTGACAGATGCTTGGAAAATATTTGATGAAATGCAATATGCATCACTAATTTAAATTTAAAACACATAGCGGGGCGCCTGGGTGGCTCAGTCAGTTAAGCGGCCAACTTCGGCTCAGGTCATGATCTCACGGTTCGTGGGTTCGAGCCCTGTATCGGGCTCTGTGCTGAGAGTTAGCTCAGAGCCTGGAGCCTGCTTCAGGTTCTATGTCTTCTCTCTCTGCACCCCCCCTGCTCACGGTCTCTCTCTGTCTCTCTCTTTCTCAAAATAAAACAAAGACATAAAAAAACATTTTTTAAAACACATAGCAAGCAGGCTAAACATGGAAGAAATATCTTTAAGATGTGACAGGATGAATAAAATAATTGTAACAAACATCATGCAAAGATTATACTGAGATTCCTCCCCACTAGGGTCTGAATGTGTCCCTCCAAAATTGATGTGTTGAATACTTTTTAAATAATTTTTTAAAAATATTTACTTTTGAGAAAGAAAGTGCATGAATGGGGGAAGAGCAGAGAGAGAAGGAAACAGAATCTGAAGCAGGTTCCAGGCTCTGAGCTGTCAGCACAGAGCCAGACATGGGGCTTAAATCTGTGAACCTCAAGATTCTGACCTGAGTTGAAGTCAGATGTTTAACTGACTGAGCAACCCAGGTGCCCTGATATGTTGAAAATGTAATACCAAAGGTGATGGTATTAGGAGATGGGATCTCTGGGAGGTGGTGAGATCAAATGGAATTAGTGCTCTTCTTTATTTATTTATTTATTTATTTTTTGAGAGACAGAGATAGCACAAGCAGGGGCGTGGTCAGAGAGAGAGGGAGATACAGAATCTGAAGCAGGCTCCAGGCTCTGAGCTAGCTGTCAGCACAGAGCCCGACACGGGGTTTGAACCCACTAACCGTGAGATCCTGACCTGAGCCAAAGCCAGACGCTTAACGAACTGAGCCACCCAGGCGCCCCGAATTAGTGCTCTTCTAAAAGAGGCCCCAGGGAGCTGCCTTGTGTCTTCCACTATGAAAAATGGAAGGATACAATGAGAAACCTGTGACCAGAGGAGAGCCCTTGCCTGACCAATCTGGCACCCTGATCTTGAACTTCCAGCTTCCGGAACTGTGAGAAATAATTCTGTTGTTTATAACCATCCCAGGCTATGGCATTTTGTTATAAGAGCCCACAGTGACTAAAATACTCCCAGTTAATAAAAAAAATCAAATAATTTAGTAGAAAAATCAGTTAAAGACAAAGCAATTAAACAAAATGCCAACTGTCAATAAACAATTTGAAAAGATACTAAACCTCATTAATAATTTTATTTATGATTAATAATTACAAATTAAAATGCTAGTGATAAACCATTTTTTCCCATTATATTTGAATTTTTCTTATGTTTATTGTAAGATAATTTATAAGCATCTTGTGATCTTTAGTAATATGCTTGAAAATTTTAAATCATTGATGATATTCAGTGTTCATAAGGACCTGGATAGGGAAGCATGCACATTCTCTTTTGGCAGAAATATAAACTGCTACTGTTATTTTGGAAAATAATTTGAGAAACTTTTTTTATGGAAAAGAAAATGCACATAACAGCTCTACTTCTAAAAAATTTTTGTTTAATGTTTATTTATTTTTGAGAGAGAGAGAGAGGGAGACAGAGCAAGAGGGCAGAGTAGGGACAGAGAGAGGGAGACGCAGAATCTGAAGCAGGTTCCAGGCTCTGAGCTGTCAGCACAGAGCCCAATGTGGGGCTCGAACTCACAAACCATGAGGCCTGAGCCAAAGTGGGACACTTAACTGACCGATCCACCCAGGTGCTTCAAAACTCTACTTCTAGCAATTTGCATGGCAAAGAAAAAGATAAATGTGTTATATGTGTGTGCATATGAGGAAACATTCATAGCAAGAATTTTTTTTGTATAATGACAAAATACTAGAAAAACCTAAATAATGTCTATCAATACAGGAATAGTTAAATGGACTATGATTCTGTGGAGTACTATAAAAGATTTAAGACAGAGAGAGAGATGAAAAGGTATTTAATACATATCAGTAAATAAAATGAAAGTAGAACAATATGCATAAGTTCATTAAAATTATCCTATATATTTATACATGTATTTCATATAAATATGCAGTTATCTAAAAGGAAACACTAGATTCCTATGAAGGATGAGGATGATGGGATTGGGGGATTTGGGAAAATGTGAAAAGGATTGTTTAAAAGAGTTTTGTATTACTTGGATTTTTGTTTTATGGCATAATTTGCTTCATAATTAAAACTGGCACAATCCCATACACCAAACACACACAAAATGAAAAACCCAGAAAGTTTGTGATACAAACAAACAGGGCTTGTTAATTACAGAGACAGTCCGGGACTCAGGTCCCTGGGTGCATCTTCTGGGGTTTCTTTAGTGTTCCTCGTGCTGCAGGTTCTAATTGGGATAAATGCATTTTCTCTGCAGTCCGCTTTTGTGGAACTGAAGACCGGGCACATTGATACTATTACACTTAACAAAGCTTCTCAGACAAAAGCATGTTCAAGTCCTTTCCACTCCACAGAGAACAAAAACATTTTTTTCAGTTATTCTACTTTGCTCTGCTGCCCATGGGCCTTTTAAATGAGACAAAAGAATTTTTTTTTTGTTTTTGTTTTATGTCTGATAATGTTCCTATTATGTCACATTTTTTATTCTGCCTTTGGTCTGCCTCTCCCAGTCCACTCTGATCCTGCAGAATAATCTACAATGAGGGTTTTAACTGAATTTACTTTGAAAACACAGCCCTGTGTGTGAAGATCTGAGCCTTCACTATCAAGTTGCCTCTTGAAGCATTGAGTTGACTGCTTTAATTTCCTTTTATGACATTATTAACAACTACATGCTTTTCATGGTGTAATTGTGTTTCTTTTGTGCCGATTCTGTTCTCTTGGGTCCCAGAAGAACAGAAAGGATGCTGCTCTCCTTTTGGATTTTCTTTCCCCTTCACACCCCCCATCTCCTCTATTATGTGTATTCCTTTTATTAACACATCTCTTGATTCTCACTGAGTGCCTGGATACACTCTGCCCACGTTGGCTACAATGTCATATAATACAGAAAATCCCTAAGCTTTCCTTTCTCTTTCTTCAGCAAGTCAAGAGCTTGGACATTTTCACTGATCAAAAGACCATTATCATTGGTTATTCCGTCTATTAACTTAATAACTGCTGAGGACCTCGAACTGTACTTGGTATTCTATCTTAAGTGATCCATTCATAAATTCCCCTCCACAGCTTCAATGCCTCCTACTTCCTCCTTCCCAACTAAGCATTCACCTGCAGTCTTATTACCATGTTTCCTCTTGGACACATGCTGCTACAGACTATGTACGCTGCAAGGTTTAATTATTTCGCTCAGAACTTCCCTCCACCTTGATGATGCTTCAATGGCTTCCCCAGTATCCTATCTCCTTTCAACAATATGGATGACTTCCTTTTATTTCCCTTCTAGCAGTCTGCTTCTCTGAGACTTCCCCCACCCTGTTTTTCATCAAGAGTGAGGATAATATAAAACAAGACCCAGTAAAATGTTACCTTTCCCACTACACACCTCTTCCTGGGCATCTTTATGTGAAATGTGTTTTATGGACATAATAAGGTCTTAGTCTTAGTGACTTTTCAATAGCCTTGAGATCTATAAAAGGACTAAAGTGACTTCTCTCTTGCCCTTTGAGTAAGTAGAAATATCACTGCCTAAATACTAATGGTCATCTTTATGACTGCTGATGCGGCACAAAGCAGAAAGAACGCAGACGTACCTTAAAATGATCACTCATACCTGGAGAGTCTCAAAGTGCTCTGCTCCTTAGGAATCTGTTTGCTGTGGAACATACATATTCAAATAAAATTCCAAAAAGATATTACCTGTCTGTGATAGGCACAATAATGGCTCTAAAGATGTCCATACTCTAACCCAAGGAACCTATAAATATGTTATCTTGCAGGAAAGACAAAAGAGACTTTGCAGATGTGATTTTAAGTTTAGGACCTTGAGGTGAGGAGATTTGCTCATCATCTAGGGTAGCCTGATGTAATTATAAGGGTCTTTTTATGTGCAAGATGGAGGAAGGAGCATCAGTAGCTCAGTGGTTTGATGTGGCCAGACATCATTGACCATTGCTGACTTTGGAGATGGAGGAATGAGCATGAGGCAAGGAATTTAGGCAGTCTCTAGAAAGTAGAAAAAGCATAGATCTGGATTCTCCCCTAGAGTTTCCAGAAGGGATGCACCCAGGCCAATACTTTGATTTTAGTCCGGTAAAACCCCATTTTGGACTTCTGACATTCAGGGTGGCAAAATAATAAATCTGTATTGTTTTAAGCCACTAAGAATGTGGTAATTTGTTTCAACAGCAATAGGAAACTAACATACTGCCCAAGGAGGCAGTTTCAATAAGTGATTTACTGGAGCAGTAGAAGCGTCCAGCTAAGATCCTATAGAGTAAAATAGACTCTGATTACTTCTCACTTGCACCTTCCCAAATGAGGTTCATTTTTATTTCAACAACCCAAATGTCCATCCGCTATTTTTCCCCTTGGGCTGAACTTCCTTTAATATCTTCAGCTACTCACCACCTCCACCCACGTTGGCTACAATGTCATATAATACAGAAAAATCCCCAAGCTTTCCTTTCTCTTTCTTCGGTAAAGTGGAATCGGTAAACCTTGGGGGCCTTTCCTTTTATTGGAGCAATAAATTCTTCCATTGAGATGAAGACTTATTTTTACAACCAGTTCCTTTTTTAATGATAGCACGACCTACCACAAGGCCAGTGGAGGCTGATTTGCCGGAAGTACAACATCTGCATTTTCAAGGAAAAAGCATTCCACCAAATGCATTGATTACTGTAGAAAGAAATACTCCCTTAAAACACAAGGATATTCAGGAAATAAAGCACTAAGTACTCTTCATATATCAATGTTTTTCCAGCGTGACAGCTTTATCATTTTCTCATGTCCTTTCAGACCAGGTCTCCATTTAAATATCCTGTGTCATTGTTTGTTCAGCACTTTTAGTTACTTCATGCTCTACTAAATAGTAAGCACCCTGTTAACCTTCCCCTCTCTTCACTATGTTTTTAGACAATGAAACAAAATTACTTGCTGCCGTGTTATTTCCGTCTTTGAACCTAACAGTAAGTCATTACATGCTTGTGGGATAGACACATTTTCATTCGACTATATCTTAATGCCACAGACAGCTTTCCTTCTCATTTAGTTTTAAATTATTAATCCAGTCAGTCTTTCACTTGAAAGAGGTTAATTGAAAGTTAATTGATTAACCCCTGTGTGTGTATTACTATGCTAGAATGTATGTTATTTTTTTTTAAGTCTGAAGTCTCTGGTCTCTGCCTTCAAAGAGCTTAGTAGCACCCTTTGCCTATATTGATTAGTTAATTAATATTCTACAATATAATGATCATCCAAAGAAATTGGTGGAAAATACATTAAAAAGGGGAGGATTTTTTCACTTTAGTGGCTTTCCAATCTCTCTTCTCTCATTAAAATAGATGTTTCCCTAAAGTTCAAGGTTTTGGCATCTTGTCCTCTGATAATCAGTTCCTTAATTATATTTTTATACAAATATTTCTATCTGTCTATTTCCTATGTATTCTATGTGACACCTTCACCTGGATTTCCCCAGGCAGCTTAATCCCAGATGGTTTACAACCATATCCACAATCTTCTCAACAAATTCAGATCTTTATTAACGCTCATTCTTTAATTAGTTGATGATGCCATTTTTTTCCTCAAGCATTTATGCTTAAAAAAGTAATCTCTATGATAATGCCATGCAAGTTTTGTCGTTTAGGATTGGCAGATAAAATACAAGATGCCTAATTAAATTTGAATGTCAGATAAGCAACAGATGATATTTTAGCACGAGTGTGCCCCATGGGACAGACTGTAATTTTATTTGCTACATCTGGGAATCCTAGACCAGTGGTTCTCAAACGCCAAGTGTACATCAGAATCACTTGGGGGGCTTGTTAAGAAATAGACTGCTGGACCCCACCCCTGGATTTTCTGATTCAGTAGCCTGAGTGGGTTTTGATTCTAACAAATTAGAAATCTGTTTGCATTTCTAACAAGTCTCCAGTAAATGCTGAGAAGACCAGCCCTTCAAGAATTACTGTTCCACCGATGAGATTAGAGTGGATTGTTAGTTGTGATTCTCAGTCCTGGCTGCAAATTAGAATCAATTGAGGAGATTCAAAAAATCTTAATATAAGGGTCTTATACAAGATGTTCTGCGTTAATTGAACTAGGGTACGGCCCAGACTTGATGTTGTTAAAAAGTTTCTGAGGTAGTTTTAACCTGTAGCCAGGGTTAACATGCCTAATTAGGTATATTCTGCATCTGCTGAGTCTCTTTATAATTACAGACAATTCAAGCCCTGCTGACTATTTTTTTTAATGTTTATTCATTTATTAAAGAGAGCGAGTATGAGTGGGGAAGGGGTGAGGGAGAGGGACAGAGGATCCGAAGAGGGCTCTGCACTGACAGCAGAGATCCCATGCGGGGCTCGAACTCACAAACTGAACCCGTGAGATCACGACCTGAGCCAAAAATCTCATGCTAAACTGACTGAGCCATCCAGGTACCCCCCCCCCAACCCACTTATTAATTCCCACAGCTTTACTCGTTAATTCATCTATTACACAACTGTGGATTAATTCTTCTGAAGTAGGTCTCTAATTGCATTACTATCTTTTCAAAACATCTTCAAATTTGGTCCTCAACAATTGAATAAATATGCACTTAGTAACTTGGCATTTAAGACGTTGCCCACTCTATTTCTATTCTACTCCTCACTGGGAGGAGGGGAGTTCAGGATCCTCCTACAGTACCACCTTGACCTGGAACGTTTTGAAAACGCATGTTAAGACTTGCTTCTTCATACGAACTTGAACTTGATGCACCTGAGAAAACAAACTCCCATTGTTGCCTTGTCCTGTGGTCCTCCCAGTATGTCTCCTGCTGCCTGATGAGTGACCCGTTGTCTTCACCTCTCCCCTACCATTACACTTCTCTTTTGCCTTTAACCTTTGCTTGCATAGCTGAAAGGGCGCTCTTTCTTCAAAAGCCTCCTCCTTTCACCATCCTAAAATACTTACTCCAACTTGGATTATTCATTCAGTCGGACCATGCACAATCAATATTTACCGAGCACTCTTTCTGCACACGGGCCACATCAGGGAATGAGGCGTCCCCGCCCCTCTGTAGCTTCTATTCTATGGGAAAGAAATACAACCAACTGCTAAATGAATGTTATGTGGTCATAACTGGTAAGAAGAGGATGGGACTGAAAGCTGGGGGTAGTGCAGAACTGCTGGCCATGAAGTGGTTTGGTCTGGAGATGCTTCAGTCATAAATAACAATTTCAGGCGAGGCCCAAGTAAGTGAAGGAGTGAGCCACACAGCTGACTAGGGGAAGGCTTCAAGTGCCACAGGCTTGAAGGGCAAACACCTGGGGCAGCAATGAGACCACAGTACAAACTTTAGTCTCTTCTAAGTGAAATGTAAAGGGTTTTTGCAGACAAAAGTGATACAACGCCATCTATATTCTCCAAGAACATCGGGGCTGCTCTGTCCAGAATAGAAGGTGGGAGAGAGGATGGAAGCAGGGATAATGGTTGGGGAGTTAGGATAATAATTGAGGTGTTCAGGAGAAAGTAGTGTCCGGAAAGACAGAACCGTCAAAAGGGAGAGCTCGTCTTGTTGGACAATAGTGGGTAGGGGGTGAAACTGTGGAGTTCCAGATGCCAGGTCTGTCATGAGGGAAGAGTAGGGTTCAGTTGTTTGGATAATTATTGATTTTCTTTCTTTGTTTTTCTATTCATTCATTATTAAATGAAAATAAATCATTTATTTTAGACAAAATGTTACACCGACAACAGGAATTCGTGTGTCTATATGCTTTTACATCACATGTAAGGACAGAGGTGGATTTTTCTTGAGGTGAATGAAACGAAGCTCCCAAGTCTTCCTTCCCCTAAACTTGGCTCTCTGAATGTACTGGAAAGGATCTATGAGAGGGGAAAGCCAGGTTGCAGTTAGAAAGCATTTCTGATATATTGCTTATGGGGGGCTCAGAAAAAAGTAACTTTAGTAATTTGCTCTGATTTCTTATTTATTTATTTAATGTTTATTTTATTTTATTTTTTGAGATAGAGACAGAGTGTGAGCAGGGGAGGGGCAGAGAGGGAGGGAGACACAGAATCCAAAGCAGTCTCCAGGCTCCTAGCTGTCCACACCCAGCCCTACGTGGGGCTTGAATCCATCAACCATGAGATCATGACCTGAGCTGAAGTTGGATGCTTCACCGACTGAGCCACCCAGGCACCCCTGTGATTTTTTAAAATGTAAATAAATATTCATTTATGTACCTATGTTATCATTTTTTACTTTTAATTTTGCATTTTCCTTAAAAGGCTCCACTTATGTAGTAATCTATACATATGTGTGTTTAAACAATTATATAAATTATTGTAATTTTCTGAATGTTTATATTATGATTATGACATATCCATGTTGATATGTACATGTAGATCTGTTTAATGCATTTTAATTGTCATATATTACTATATGATTACACTACAATTTACCCATCTTCTCCTGTTAGACAATTAGAATGTTTTAAAATTTTCTGCTACTCAAAAAATGAATAAAATAGATACCTTGACCCACTTACTTGAGTTTGTCTATTGATGCGATTGTATCTTCAAGTTAAAAGACAAAAGTTGGGGTGTCTGGGTGGCTCAGTGGGTTAAGTGTCTGACTTCAGCTTAGGCCATGATCTCAAGGTCCATGAGTTCAAGCCCTGTGTCAGGCTCTGTGCTGATAGCTCAGAGCCTGGAGTCTGCTTCAGATTCTGTGTCCCCTCTCTCTTTCTGCCCTTTCCCTGCTTGCTCTCTGTCTCTCTCTCAAAATAAATGCATATTTAAAATTTTTTTAAAAGAAAGACTTGGGGCGCCTGGGTGGCTCAGTTGGTTAAGCGCCAGCTTCGGCTCAGGTCATGATCTCATGGTTGTGGGTTCGAGCCCCGCGTCAGGCTCTGTGCTGACAGCTAGCTCAGAGCCTGGAGCCTGCTACGGATCTGTGTCTCCCTCTCTCTCTGTCCCTCCCCCTTCACACTGTGTCTCTCTCTGTCTCTCAAAAATAAATAAACATAAAAAAAAATTAAAAAAAAAAAAAGGAAAGACAAAAAGTCAAAGTGGTTGGATTAATTTACACTCCCTTTGGAGGTTTAGGAAAGCAGGTGAACCTAATTTTAATTTAATTCCTATGATACTATTTGTGGTAAGCAGACTATGGACCCCGGCCCCAGATGCCCATGACCTAATCACCCCAACCCGTGAATGTGTTAAATTGTGGAGGCCCATAGGTGCAAATACTGTTGTTATCAGCTGACGTTGAGTAAGGAGATTAGCCAGGGTTACCCAGGTGGGTCTAATTTAATCACCCGTGATCTTAAAGGCGGACCAGGCTGCAGAAGAGGAGAGTTAAAAAGATGGCAGTGTGAGAAGGCCTTGCGTGGAGGTTGCTGGCTTTGAAGGTGGAGGAAGAGGACCCATCAAGGAGGCAGAGCGCTCTGAAAGTTGGAAAAGGTAAGGACAGTTTCCAGGAAGGAAGGTACCCCGCTGCCACCTTGATCGCGGCCCAGTGGGATCCCGTCAGACTTCCTATAAGGTAGGAACTTTGTGTTATTTTCAGCCACTGAATTCATAGTAACTTTGAAAAGCAACTATAGGAAACTCATGCTACTGAAGGTAAGCATCTTTTCATATGTTTATTGGACATGTGGTTCTCGGTATGTACACATTGTCCCTTCCTCTATCATAGTGTTTGTTTGTTTTTAAGTTGACATCTAGCAGTTTTAGAGATACTTGAGAAAGGGACTGTTGTGTGCCTTGTGTTCTGGGGTGCTTTGGACGGTTCTGTTTTTGGTACATAACCAAGACTATTTTGGGGGTCTTAACAACTGACAGCTTTGTAAGACAAAGGTAAATGGAGTTCCTTCTTGGTTTTTTTTTAATGTTAGCTAGAAACTTCATCAATCTATGTCTACTAAGTCTTAATCACTTTTAAGGAGAGTTTGAATAACACTTAATATTTACACCTAAACTAAGGTCTTTCAAACATTTTGAAATGCATTTGTAAATATACTTAATATAATCTTAAGTACTACTCTACAAAGTAGTTGCTTGAATTAAGAAACAAATATTTCCAAGTGCTTAAATAATTCTTATGCTCCAGTAGCGACAAGCATATTCAAATGCCCAGATCTTGTTTTCTAAGGCCATTCCCCAAAGAAGGAACCATGGGTCCCTGGAGAAATGGCTACCCATGACCTATGCCAAAGAGGACTGGGGACTTTAAGTGCCAGAAAGTAAGGACATACTTATTAAAATACATGTGTGCTCGTACACACTCAAGCCAATTGCTGTCAGAAGGGCACAAGATCTAACTGGTCCCACTGACCAAAGGGGAACAATATAAATGATCAAATGCATACATAAATAAGAATAGACAAATGCACACAGAAAAACTCCAAAGGATTTATGTAGATATTTCCCTATCAAGGACATGTAGAGCATATAACTCCCCAGTTCCTAAGTGGAGCCTGCACATAGTGCCTTCTTCCAAAACTTACTATTTAGAGAAGGGGGCGGAGGAGGATACACTTAAAGGGAGAGTGACTTTACGTTGGGGAAACCTGATAAAGGCTACCTCAGCCAGGTGATGAAAGTTCACTTGATGAAAGTTAATATCAACAGTGATGTCATTTTTATATCTGTGAAGAGAATAGCCCTCTACCACTGTGGCCTTCTCTGAAACTCCTACTCCAGGTCAAATCATGAGAAAAACATCAGATAAATCCCAATTGAGGGACATGCTGCAAAATACGTGACTGGTAACTGTTCAAACTGTTAAGGTCATTGAAGTGTTTTACCTGAGAAAAGCTTACAGTCTAAAAGTGCTGGAGGAGCCATGATGACTAAATGTAATCCCTGGATGGGATCCTGGAACATGAAAAAGATGTTAGGTGTAAACTAGTAAATCCATGAATAAACTATAGACTTCAGTTAATAATGTATCAATTCTTGTTTCGCTTGTTTTGACAACTGTGCCGGATTAATGTAAGAGGGTAACAATAGGGAAAATTGGATGTGGGTCTCATGGGAGTTCTCTATTCTGTCTTTGTAACCTTTTGTAAATCTAACCTGACCTAAGAGTTTTTTAAAAATTAAAACATAACTTGGATGCATGTCATAGATTCAACTTATATTATGGTGAACCTAAAATTCTTTGTCCTAATTTTTTTAATGTTTATTTTTGGGGAGAGGCTGAGCAAGATCTGGGTAAGGGCAGAGAGAGAGGGAGAACAAAATCCAAAGTGGGCTCCAGGCTCTGAGCTGTCAGCGCTGGGCTCGAACCCATGAACCATGAGTCCATGACCTGAGCTGAAGTTGGACGTTTAACCAACTGAGCCACCAAGGTGCCCCAAATTCTTTGTTCTGAAAATAAGGTTGTACTTTATAATCTTAACATTCTAAGTCTAAATTTTACTATGAATTCTAAAGTGGAATAACAGGACTAATATATATAGGATAAAACCTCTGAAGCTTTAGAAGTATGTAAATTACAAAATGTATGTGGACTACACAGTAATATTATGATTTACATGCTTAATGGACTACACATTAATACTATGATTCACCTGCCTAATTCTATCTTCCCTGACTTAAAAGGTATGTATGTACTTAAAAAAAGATAGCCCCTATTGAGTTGGGCTTACCACCCACTAATGAAGAACAAGCCTGCACGGGTAAATGGAAATCCCTTTATCCCAGAGATTTTATTTGGGCAGGAGATTAGGAGCAGTGGAGAGCCACCGACTCTTTTCCCACTAATCATACTGAGCCCCATTTTTAGTTACCATGTCCCATCCATCAACTTGAAGGATGTTGTTCTTATTGATCTATTACTGAACTTCTTTATACACACAGAAATCCACAACCCCTATACAGACCAAGCACATTTAAAACAAAATTACTTGGGGCTCAAGATCTATAGTGATGTGTTTCCATCTAACAAAGCTGTTTGAAGTAGTGGGATCCTAAGATCTATAAATGTCATTAATGAAAAAGGTCTCTTAAATCTGTTGTTGTTTTTCTGGTTACATAACCCTAATGAAACTCAAACAATGAATTTGATAGCTTATGTGAATTTTTCTGAGGACTACAATTCCTGAGATCCTCCTGATATATCCACACAGTGTAGTGTCTTTATTTTATCATACAAAAACTCTATTTTCATAAATTCTTGTTAATATTCTTATGTTGAGATTTCTGTGAATCTGTACCATCTGAAAATGTTAGTTTTTTCTAAACTTCTGTTTTATTTTATCATGTAATTCTTAATCTGCCTAAAATGAATTTAATGTGCTGTGTGAGATAGGGATTTAATATTTACTTCATCTTGGCAGCCAATTCTCCACAGCACATTTATTGAATAGTCCATTCATTCCTCACTTATTTGCACTGATCTTTCAGAAGCACATTGAAGGGCAGGCATTTTTGTGCATTTTATTACCTGCTGTATCTCTAGTACTTAGAACAATGGATGCCCATGATTATTGAATAAGTATTTTCCATATATATGGAAAATATATTCCACCTTTAAAAAAACCCTAGCTCCATTCATGCTAATGAGTTCACCATCTTCTGAATAACACTGGAGTTTCTTTGAGCTTCCATATATGGTTCATATATTCAATATTTAATGCCTAAACCTAAACTTCTTTATGAATTTAATCTAGATCAATCTTGAGTGCGGTAATCTCTTCTTCCCCTTCCTACCTACATCTCTAATGATTACTGACTTAACTAGTTAGGAAGTTATCGAAACTATGTGAAAGTAAAAAGGGCAGTTCCCTTTCCTAAGATTGTATATTATCTGTCAAAGCTTTTAGAATATTTGAGAAAATCAGATAAACATATAGGATACTTAATACAGTGTCTATCCTACAAAATCACTTGTTGAATGTTAAATTCATTTCCTTATGAAGATGCTTAGGAACTGATGTTTCTGTATTTGTTAGTCTAATATTTTTTTGGTGGGGTTGAGGGGGGAGGAGACTGGCTATGCCCAAGAGAAAATATGGGTTAAGGTCCATTCATTCTGGTTAGTCTGGGTTTCATCACCTTGTGTGGCAAGATCTGTTACCCCACTACCTTTCTGAATTTGTTTTTATCTCTTCTATGATGACAATGTGAAACTTTCAAGGTTATTGTGAAAATTAAAGATGATATTTATAAAGTCACTACTCCCTCATTAAACATTTGATAAAAAGTATTTTTTTTTCATATTCTATTTGAATAGACCAAGACTTAATCATCTTTTCATCAAATTTTTGATTAGTGATTAATAAATAAGGAAAACAAAGCATACCGGAAAGAAAGACCATGATTGCTCTGAGTTTGTGTTGTTTCTAACCCTGCTATTGTCTGTGTAGAACTTAAGACAATTTGGGTATTAACAGTGTGATAGGTTTGTATATGCAAGTTAACTCTAATTTGCACTTTAGGATAAGTGGGTGTTTACAGTACCCTATTCAGGAATCCACACTTCAGAGGTGGTTAAACAGCATATCATGAAGCACACCAGTCAGACATGAACACCTTCCGAGGTGGTAACTTGGCACTCTTATTTGGAAATTTACACCAGGGAGATTTATTATTAGCTTAAGGAGGGTTGGAAATAATTTTCCATCAGTGAAATTAAGGTGTCAAACATAGGTGTTAGGAAGTTTGTATATATCCCTGATGGCAATTGCATGAACGAAGTGTAAGAATTTAGCAAACTTGACAGGGCAAGAACATCAGTGCAGCTCTTTGGGTCCCGTGAACTAGATCCCTGCCACGTGGCCCTACAGAAGATGGACTGGATCTGCCATCAGTCTCCCTGAATCTGCCTCCTGAGAGCCGCTTGAGCCTGCTGATCGGGAGAGCTTATCTACTGAGCACATCGTATAACTCCCCTTTATTTCCACTTGCTAACAAGCTTTTGCATGGTATAGAGAGAAATTTAGTCTCGAACCTATGCTACTAACCTAGTAGCAGAGTTGTAAGGTAGAGGGATATTGGTTTGCATTTACTCTTAGGAGAGGCTCTCAGTATTTAAAGAAACTTTGGTGCTATTTGGAATTTTTTAAAATTTATTTTTGAGAGCATGTGGGGGAGGGACAGAGGGAGAGGAAAAGCAAGAATCTTAAGTCTCCTTAAGCAGGCTCCACACTCAGCATGGAGCTGATACCTGGGCTCCATCTTAGGACTGTGAGGTCATGACCTGAGCTGAAATCAGAAGTCAGATGCTTAACCAACTGAGCCACCCGGGTGCCCCAAGAATTTTCTTGCAAAGCTAACGTCCTGACTTCTACACTTAAATTTTTAACATGTGTTCATTTTAACTCCCTAACCAGGGAATCAGGACAATGTTAACTGGTTCAAAGGAAAGCCCAAAGAACAGACACATGGATAGATCTGGGATACTGAAAACATGAAGCAAGTGTGTTGGGGTCTCCAAGACTTCTAATCAGGTCCATGATTAGAAGACTCCCAGGACTCAAAAGCTATTCTTAATGGTTATGGATTACTACAGCAAAAGGAGGCAGATTAAACACAGAATCAGTAAAGGTAAAAGCCACATAGGGCAAACTGAGGAGAAGCCAGTCATTAGCTTCCAGGTGTCTCCTCTCTGGAGTCACACAGGGATGTACTCCATTCTTCTAGTAATGATGTGTGACCACACATGTGAAGGGAAGGGCACCTGAGTGTTGGTGCTTGTGGATCTTATATCTGTAGCCACATAGACGTGTGGTGCCCACCTGATCAGCTACTCTGACTCCAGTTCATCGCAGACCAATAAAACGCTTTCACCAGAGGTCGCACTGTTAAGGTAAGCTTAACTAACCAAAATGGTCCAGAGAAGCTCAAAGCCTAAAAACCTCTAAGACTCTATCAGGAAGAATACTCTAAGGCCTTGGAGGTTTTCTCCTTGGAACAGGGGGTCCAGTCCTGACAACAAGGCTTCATTTGGAATGTACAGGATTTGAGGAATGCAGGCTTGCTGAATTCTCTTCTGCCCAAGTATCCAAACCATCTTATCCTTTGGGGATGGGGGAGAGAAATGTGCTTCTAAACAGGATTCATTTTCATGTGTGTATATAATAATTTTCCATTGATACCAGTTATCTACACTTGCAGAGGTGTAAATGGCTCCCGTAGAATCAAAACCGGCTAACCTTGGAAGCGTAGTTTACTTGTGCAGTCCAGAGAAGGCAAACCTTGAGCTGTTGTAGCTCAGCAAACCGGGTGAATCTCTTTTACTATGGTGATCCTCCCCTAGTGAGCTCGTGCAAACTGTTTTGGAACACAATGTTAATTCACATTAACTACAGCTCTTCTCTCTTGTGATTTTTTTTTCCTGTCCTTTAAGAAGTATCTCAGGGTGTTAAGTGCAAATTGTATCCCCAGCCTCCTATTTCTCCAGGCGAGACACCTCCCATCCTAAGCCACCTCTTTTAACAGCTTTCAATCTACTCTTTAAATTAGTAAACTGGAAGGTGGTTCTTCTTTTTGAGGCTTTGTGCCTATGTTATAAGGTATCTTCTCATAGGCTTCACTAGGAAATAAATATAATACCTGAGATATTTTTCTATTAAGATTATGTGTGCATATGCTTGTATGTTTGAGGGAGATAAATGTGTGGATTGTGTGATAAGGCAATAGAAGATGCTACAAACAAGACGAGAACAATGGCCTTGATTATGTGTAAGGAAAACTTCCCATGATTTAGGGAGGCAACCTCAAAATGTGACAAGTCCTTTTTTCCCTTTTAAAAGGTGGGGGGTGGGAGGCTGGTTGCTGGGTTTTTGAAAGAGGTGGATAGCCACTGATGAAGTTAGGATATACTGAGTTAGGATATAGGGGAGGGCTGTTATAAAAAGTAGGGAAAGCGTAACCTCATGTACTAATCTATGCATAGAAAAACTCTAGAAACATATGCATTACAGACCATAGTTTTTGGGGTCTGTTGGAATTATAAATGTTTGTAATTTTTTTTTCATTTTCCAAAATTATAAATATTCCACGATGAACATCTTTTATAAGAAAGTGAACAGAGGACAAAAATATTTTCATGAATTTTCGGGAGAATAACTCCATACATGTTCCATTACCTTCTATAGCTTTTCAGCTATAGAAAGAAACCAATGAAGTGACTGGAATTGGATTATATCTGGTACTTCATTCAGTTGCCCTAAACTCAAACTCCCACTTATCACTTTATCATTGTTTCTAGAGTTAAAAAAAAAAAAAAAAAAAGTGGGAGGGGAGGGAAGTTGCTTGGGATTCTCTCTCCCTCTCTCTGTCCCTCCCCTACTCATGCTGTCACTCTCTGTCTCCAAAAATAAAACTCAAAAAAGGAGGGTATGTTCTTAATGGCATTGGAAAACTTAAAAACTACACTTGAAGAGAAAAATGTAACCCCAATCAGGCTAAAAAAATGAATTTATTCTACGATTATTTGGATAACTTCTTGTACAGACTAATTGGTTTGAGTGGGAAGAAGAGAGTGGAGGTAAACTGACCTAATGCAGAATTTCTCCACCCTGACACTATGGACATTCGAGGCCAGATAATTCTCAGCAAGGACTGTCTTGCACATTATAGGATGGTTAACCTCCTCTCTGGCCTTTACCTACTAGATGCCAGTGACAACACTCAGGTTGTGACCACCAAAAATGTCTCCAGACCTTCCAACTGTTTCCTGGGACAACGTCCTCCTTAGAACCACTGCCTTAATGAACCACGTGCCTGGAATTTCTGTATGTGGGGCTTTGTAAGTTAGAATTATTTTTAGTGGTTTGTGACTGATGAACTCAAAATAATGGTTACTTTAAAAAGCTTCTCTCTTATGTAACAGAAATGTGAGGATACTGCCGAGCTGTCATGATAAATCTGAGTTCTTCAAATTTCTGTTCTGCATTTTCTACACTCAGCTTTTTTCAAAGTCCCCCCTCCCCCATAGTTGAAATTGCTGTTGGATATCCAGTCACTGCACCCATTTTCCTGGCGAGCATCAAGAGGCAAGTAAATTGGAGAAGGCTGTGTTCTCTTCCTTTAAAGAGAAATCCTATACTCTTCCACTTCATTTCATTGATCAGAAGTCAGCCACAGAACCCCCCCCCCCAATCCTCCTGCTTAGCTGGACAGAAGACAAAAATGCAGTCCTGTTAAGAACATCTTTCCATATCTCTGCAGAGTTTTCAATTAGAAAATAAAATGGTAAATGAGTATTGGGATTATATTCTTTTAACCTTCGATATAATATTACAGATGGAATTTTCTAGAAAGTTGAGTCCAAATAAAAACTACAGAATATCTGTTGCAAAATAAAATACAAGTGTTAAATAGTAAAAACCGTCTAATTGAATTCCCTGCATAACGGAAATTAGAAAATCCTAGGTTTATCCCAGTATTTGAAAACCATCCTAAAGCCTTTATATTGCTGCCTAGACCAATACAGGATGCTAAATATCATTAGGTCTGTCTTCAACATTTGGTTTGCTTACAAAAGACTTCTGAGTTTGTGTTCTGAGAGCAGAATCTGAAATGAAGATTTCCCTGCAGATAGTTCATTTGGGAAGTCCTCTTAAAGCAGCAGGAATAAAGCTGAATCCCAGAAGGAAGGGGAGACCACAGAACGATTTTTTTTTTTTTGAGAATGTATTATTGAATGCTGCTATGAGTGACTCTTGTCAGATTTTGCAGCACCTCCTGGGGAGTCTTATGTAATGCAGTTAAAAACTACCTACCTGGGTGTCCAAGGTGATCAGGAGACCTTGATGCAGGCAGGGCTCATCAGATGTCTGTCTATAATGGTGAGAGGTATTTTGTTGTTTGTATGGGTGAATGGTGGTGGATGCTGGGTAAAGTGCGCATGGATAGGGGCTCCAAACATCCGCTATTTTGTTACCTCTTAGATTACATGCTTGTTGGTTCTTCTTCACTTGATATTAGCTGAGTCAGTCATCCAAGGGCTTGACTAGCCTAGAAAGTCTATGACCACTTACATATATATCTAGGTCACTGCAAGGAGATAGCTGGAAATCCAGACTCCATAGGAATTACTAGGCCTCTGTCTTCATATGGCCTAAGAGCCTCTTTCTCACCCTGCAGACTCTCCAGTTGTGGGTTTTGTTGTTCTAAATCCCTGGGGAAACAAAAAAAGGAAAAGCCTTTACCTAAATGTTCCATCCTCATTGGTCAATAGTGGCTTCAAAGAGATTGACCCTCTTGTACTACTGGGAGCTCAGGAGTGTGTGCAGATGCTTGGAAGTGTTGTCTCACTCCCTGGAGTTGAAGAAGTGGGAGCTCTAGTGTGTGGATGGGAAGTCTGTTGAGGCTGCCTCTATGAGGCTGGTTGAAGGCTTCACCAAACTAGTCCTTGGGAATTGGCTGGAACAACAGGTGTAATACATAGAATAAAGTGGTGTACAAGAGGTAGCAATTATTTGGATGATGAACTCTACAGTTTTGGAAAACAGATGAAGCTTTTTAGTGTTAGAGCATAACTTGAATACTGTGGAGAGCAGTTCTGCAGTATAGAGGATTAATTTAAAAATATATGGGAGATAAATGTGCACATACACATATATTCAGATCTTCCATTTTGGTATTTAGAATCTATTTTTCAACGTGTTTAAGTCAAGAGTAGGAGCTGTTACACATAAGTGTGGGTTTCTGCATTAGTCATTGTTTGTGTATGACACTACCTTATGCTACTTTAGATTCTCTTTTGTCCATTATTTGAATATTTCATGAACAGACTTGACTCCCAATGGCAGAGAGAGGGTCTGGGGTTCTATAGTACCAAGGTGGTATAAAAATCTTCAACATGCTTAATGTTGAATTTTCTGTATTGGTTGAAAAGCTGTCAATACCTGTAAT